>CM047811.1:8512911-8677714 GCA_026214975.1 Gentiana macrophylla | reverse complement strand
ATTTGAAAACAACATAGTAAGAAGGGACTTATCCGCCGCCTAAAAGCTTTTAAATATAAGAAAAGTTTTGAAACTCCACTTATAGTCATTCACCTCCCCCTCGACTATAGTTTCACCCTTCTCTGGGACCAACAATTGGTATCGGAGCGGTGTTCTAGTATCGAGAACACAATTCAGGATCTAATTTACAGTAACAAGGAGATCACATATTTTCAAAGTAGTTTTCAAATCTGAGTTTTCCATTCACTTTGTCATTTATATATTCAATTATCTTGATGGATTCCTCAAACTTCTTGTCAAAAGTACACATTTTTAATGTTAACAATTTTGATGAATATAAAATAAGAATGTTGTCTCATCTTGCAACAACTCATGAAGAGATCTTTGGATGTAATCAATGATGGACCGATCACAATCTCTACGGTGGTAGGCATGAGGGAGCGAGATCAAGGAAAGGAAATTGACAAACCTAAAAAGGATTGGACCAAGGATGAGGAGAAGAGCAAATCGGACTTTGTTGCAAAAGATATGATCTTGAAGACCACTGAAACGACAACATGTTCATGAGAATTAAAGGCGCAAAAGCAACAAAGGAGATGCGGGACAAGCTATCATTGATAAATGAAGGATCTGAAGCGATTAAAGAAAACAAATTATCTGTTGCAAAGCAGAAGTTTGAGAACTTTAAAATGAAAGGTGGTGAATCCATTGATCAAATGGACATGATTCTCAAGCATCATCGATGAATTACAACGACTTGGACACATATATCCCCAAAAGAAGTATGCTTGAAAATCTTGAGAGGACTACGAAAGATGGAAGATCATAACATCGATGAATCGGAGGAACAACAAATCTTGCAAGCCGCGACACTCGACAACGATGTCCCGGTTAAAAGCTCATGAATTCGAATTGAGCGGCGAAGATGGTGCTCGGCGAGAGACACACAAAATCAACTGCATTTATTTGCCTCAAACAAAGTAACTTTGCCGAATGCATCGACAAAGAGACACAAGAACTAAAAGAACATGTAGCTTTATTAGTTAAGCGTTTTGTGAGTTTAAAAGAAGCCATTCAAAGGAAATTCGTCATCAAACAAAAAGTCAAGCTCAAGCAGAGACATAAAGAAGAAAGATGATGAATACAGATGCTTCAAACCGCAACAAGAAAGGTCACTTCAAGGTGATTGTCTGAAGAAAATGACAAAGATGATGAAAGAAGAAATCTGAGCATCGAAAAGAGAAATAGCAAGAAGGCACTTAAGGCGAGAATCCAGAAGAGTGAAAGCATGAAGAATCATCGACAATGACTCGGATGATAGTGATGAAGAAGGCATTTCGAGAAAATGAAAAAGCATGCCTATGCCTCATGACCAAAGAATTGGATGAAGATAAAAGTGATGGCTCAGACAATCGAGGAAACAAGCCTATGTTTAATGGCTAAAGAATCGATGATGGCGAGGTAACATCTAGTTCATGTTCTTCATCTAATGCATTCACATCTAACACTTCGCACAATCCTCTAGTCTCCCATTAGATACAATGAGACCTAGTCCAAAATCTCATGACTAAATTTGATGAAATTGAAAAGAATCATGAAATTCGGAAAAGGAATGCAAGGATCTAAGAAAAGAGAATAAGAGGTTAAAGAAAAGAACTGGATGAAGCAAAGTTGAATAAACTAGTAAGGAGACCTACTTAAATGATCAACAAAAGCGGATGATCATACATACGTTACTAAAAGATCGATTAAGAAAATCTCTCTCCCGGTGAAGGTATCCTTTGCACCACTAAAAGCACCGACTTACAAACCCTAAAAGGTTTGGATCAGATCTGGTCTTGGCTACAACATCGAGGATGAAAGTAGGAATAATGATCAACACCATTCTAAATTCGAGGACCACTAGTGGACCAAAATTTAGAAAGGGACGAACCATGGTTCCAACAGATCATCTGTTCGGTAAAGTCAAGACCCGAGTGTAGTGAAACGACAAACTAAATCCTCCTTCCAGTCAATCAAGAACCACAGCCATCTGAAAGGAAAATGCAGACTTTACCCTACAGAGGATGATTGGAATGTTGCACCTCCAAAATACAAGAGGAAACCATTCCACAAAATGCATCACGTGTTTAAGAAAAACCAAAGCATTTTCTAGACACATGAAGCAAGAAAGGTTTCCTCTCTGCATATTGGAAAGTAAAGAAGGATGCAAATGCACCAAAAGGTGGAGGAGAAAGTATCGAATACCTTGGTAAAAATACTAGAAGCTATTCTGCCATGCCTTATAAGTTGATGACTTCAATTATCCAAAAAGAAGACCTTTTGGATACACCCTTGGTATGGGAGGCATGATTGCTAACAAGCATGGACCCAAACAGTGTTGGGTACCTAAACTTAATTAATCGTTTTGTAGGATGTCTAGTACATAGACAGTGGATGTTCCATACACATGACAGGAAACAAGAAATGGCTCACTGACTTCAAAGCTTTTGATGGACCCAAAGTCACATTTGGAGGTAAAGAAAACCCTGGCAAGATTAAGGGGGAAGGCATAATACTCAAGAACAATCTAAAGATTCAAAATGTGGCATATGTCAAGGGACTTAACTTCAACTGATGAGCATCGGTCAATTACGTGACAAAGGCTACAATGTGCACTTCAACAAAGAAGGATGCAAAGTGATTCACAGTCAAACCAACATGTAGTTCTTGCGGGTAGAAGACAAGACAACATGTATGTGGTGGGTGGAAAATGACCAAGGCGAAACATGCCTACTTGTCAAGAATAAACAATCAACAAGCTGGATTTGTACATGAAGATTAAATCACTTGAATTTCAAGACCATCAACAAACTATCAAGGAGCCAGCTAGTTGAAGGCACCGAGAGATCACATTCAAGAAAGAGAGTCTATGTGATGCTTGTCAAAAGGAAAACAAATAAAAAGTTCATTCAAGTCAAAGCCTCATCAATCTACAACAAGAGTTCTAAATCCGCTGCACATGGACTTGTTTGGACCAGTCACACCCAAAAGTGTGAGTGGTAAGAAATACACTCTTGTAGTGGTGGATGACTTCTCAAAGTACACATGGACCATTTTCATGAACAAGAAGAAAGAAACACTCAAGAAGCTGCCAGATTTGTTGAGAAGACTCCAGAATGGGAAAGAGCTAAAGATTATCAAGATCAGATCAGATAGAGGAACTGAATTTCTAAATGAAATTATCAGAACCTATTGTGAAGAAAATGGAGTATTACATCAACTATCTGCGTAAAGCAGAACTCCACAACAAAATGGTGTTGCGAAAAGAAGAAAGCAGAACCATCAAGAAGCGATAAAGGACAATGATAAGCGAGAAGCATGTTTACCAAAGAGATTTTGGGCTGAAGCAGCAAACACAACATGCCATACACAAAACAGATCAATCATCAACAAACATCATGGAAAAACTCCATATGAAATATGGAATGGTAGAAAACCCAATATCTCATATTTTCATATGTTTGGATCAAAATGTTTTGTCTTAAGCAGAATCAGCTGCATACCTTTGATGAGAAAGGTGATGAAGCAATCTTCATGGGATACTCAGACACCAAAGACAAAGCATTGAGTACTAAATAAAAGAACTTTGGTGATTGAAGAATCAATACATGTGGTTTTGATGAACCAAATACAAATGGTGAAGATCTTCAAGATCAAGAAGAGAAAGCACCACAGAGATAAATCTATACAAATACAACCATACCAACTACTATCCTGAATCATCATTTTGAAGATCAAGAGGAGCCACATACCAATACACCAGATGAAGCACCTGAAGTTGAAGTTCTTGCTCAGCATGAAGGTATGGAAGCACCAAGTGAAGATCAACTTCAACCAGACCTAAATTGGCTAAGAGACCATCCTGAAGAACAAGTCATTGGAGATATTCACACAGGAGTCAGAACCAGAAGACAACTGGAGCACATGCTAACTTGCTTTCTATCACAAGTGGAACCCAAGACCATAGATGATGCAATCCAAGATGCAGATTGGATCACAGCCATGCAAGAAGAACTGAATGAATTTGAAAGAAATGAAGTGCAGGAACTAGTTGACAGACTGAAATGGCCAACATCATTGGTGCAAAATGGGTATTCGAGGAACAAGATGGATGATCAAGGGCGTTGTCGAGAAACAAAGCAAGGCTAGTTGCAAAAGGCTATTCCCTAAGTGAAGGAATAGATTATGATGAAACATTTGTCCCCTGTAGCAAGATTGGAAGCAATCGGACTTTTTCTAGCATTTCTTTGCACACAAAGACTTCAAAGTCTATCAAATTGATGTAAAGAGTGCATTCTAAATGGACTTTTGGAAGAAGAAGTTTATGTAGAACAACCTCCTGGATTTCAAATTAAAGGAAAAGAAGACAAAATATACAAACTCAAGAAGGCCCTCTATGGCCTCAAGCAGCACACTAGAGCACTGGTATGAAACTCTCATCACGATTTACGATCAAGAATGGATTCAACAAAGGAACTATTGACAAGACTCTATTTAAAGCCGGAGGAAGGAGCAAGCACATTGCTAGTACAAATCTATGTTGATGATATAATCTTTTGAAGAGAGTTTGAGAATGTGATAAACACAAGAGTAAACTTCAACTTAGTTTATTCATTGATATGAGAGGTGTATAAATAGATACAATTGAGAGAGACTAGCAAGCTAGCTTGGCGGCCACTTGAGTATGTAGATGTGGGCGGCAAGCATGCAAAAGTAAAAGTAAAAGCTATGTACATGACATAAAGTAAACTAGAGTTTGACATATTAATTGTTTATATGTATCACAATTAATATGTCTATGACATAAAGTAAACTAGAGTTTGACATATTAATTGTTTATATGTATCACAATTAATATGTCTTTTACAATTAAATAAAGTGTACAAAATATCTGTCGAACTCTGAGGCGGTGGGCACCTCTTTGAACCAATGATCTCTTTGAAGTAATCTTTGTAATATTTCACACCCCCCTCAAAGTAAATTTTGTATATGTTGATGCGACCAAGTTTGCTACTAAGTCTCTTTGAACATAAGAGGTGGAATAGCCTTGGTAAGAATATCGACGATTCGATCTGTGAGGAACATCTTTGGAGTTGAATAATTTTAGCATCAATCTTTTCCTTGAAAGTAATACTGTCAATGTCCACATGCTTGGTTTTATCATGATGGGATGGGATCTTGACCATGCATAAGGTGAATTATTATCACAATGAGTGTGATAGGTTGTTTGAGAGGTTCTTTGAAGTTCGATCGAAGCACTTTTTAGCCATAGAGCTTCACAAATGCCAAGTACAAGTGCCCTGAGTTCGACTTCAGCCTTCGCTTCTTGACACCTGATGAGGTTGTTTCTTGCTTCTCCAAGTAACCTGGTTCCCCATACATATGAGCAATAGCTTTGTGGTAGATCGTCTGTCAATGTGACATCCGGCCCAATCGACATCGGTGTAGACCTTGATTGATCTATCGGTAGACTTGGTGAAGTGCAGGCCTTGGCCAGTGGACTTTAAATATCTCGAGTATCCTATTCACGACATCCCAATGTTGCTCGGTGAGGCGGTGCATGGGCCCGAGTGACCAGACTAACCCATATGCAATATTAGGCCTTGTGTGAGAAAGGTAGATGAGTTTACCTACAAGCCTTTGATATTGTTCTTTTCCGACGACAATGTCACCATGCGATGAGGGTATTCTTTGGGGGTCACTGGGGATACAACAGGTTTGCATCCCGAGCATGCCGATTTCCTTTGATAGATCAATACATACTTCCTTTGGGAGGGCGAAATGCCTTTGGTGTTTCTAGCCACTTCCATACCAAGAAAGTACTTGAGGTAGCGGATCCTTAACTTGGAACACCTTTGCCGGTAGAGTCTTTAAATTTTGAATCTCGGTAGAGTCATCTCCAAGTAAGGATGATATCATCCACATATACAATAAGAATAGACCTTCTACGGTTGGTTGTCTTGATGAACATAGTGTGATCGAGTTGCATTGATGATATCCGAGCTTTGACCACAGTAGTAAGTTTCCCAAACCAGGCTCTTGGGGATTGCTTGAGGCCATATAGAGATTTTACGAGTTTGCATACCTTGCCTGAGTGTGAGGATTGACAAAACCAGGAGGTACATTCATATAGACTTCCTCAGTGAGATCACCATTGAGAAAAGCATTTTTGATATCTAATTGGTGTAGAGGCCAGTCCAGTTGGACAGCTAGAGAGATTAGAACCCTGACAGTGTTGAGTTTTGCCACTGGTGCAAAAGTTTCCTTATAGTCAATACCATAAGTTTGAGTGAATCCCCTTGCTACCAATCTGGCTTTGTACTTTTCAATTGTACCATCAGCATTGTATTTGATAGTGAATAACCATCTGCAGCTAACTATCTTTTTGCCTTTTGGAAGAGTTGTGAGATCCCAAGTATGATTATCCAGGAGGGCAGTCATCTCTGTTTTAACGGCAGCCTTCCACTTATCATTTTGAAGAGCCTCCTGAATATTTTTAGGAATAGAGTGAGAGTCAGGTCTGTGTAAACATAGCAAATTTAGGAGACAAGCTGGTCATAAGATAAATAAGTATGAATAGAATGATCGGTGCATGATCTTTTCCACTCCTTAGAGCAATGAGTGCATCATCAATGTCGGTAGGGTCTTTGTGGTTGGCGATCTACGAGTCGATAGGGTGTTGAGGCTCAGCAAGGCTCGAGTTCGGAGCTCTGGGTCGATGGGATCTTGAGGTCCAGCCGAGCTCACGGTCGATAAGTCTTGAGGTTTGATCTATTTGAGTCTCGATGAGGTTCTTGAGGGTTAAGAGTTTGTTGAGGAACAGTTTAGATCAATTTCAATAAGATTTCCATCGATGATTGCTTGATGGACTTGCTTTGTAGTAGGGAGTCCTTTCAAAGAATTTTACATCCATAGAGTTGTAAAATTTCTTTTCGATAGAGTGAATAGCATTTGTAACCTTTCTGTCCTTAGCATACCCTAGGAAAATGCACTTGTGAGCTTTGGGATCAAGTTTTCTTACATGTTGGGCATGGATATAAACAAACACAGTACAACCAAAGATTTTGGAGGCAATTGGGCAATAAGATGAGGCGAGGAGTGTGTGGTGGCGGGGTTTGGATAGGAGTCTTGAAACCTAACACTCTCTTTGAGAAGCTTCATTGATTAAGTATGTGGCAGTCAATATAGCTTCACCCCACATATATTTTGGAACATTTGTAGTGAACATGATTGATCTGGCCATCTCCAAAGCGGTGCCTATTCTTTCTCTCGGCAACTCGGTTTCTTTGAGGTGTCTCAACACAACTCTTGATATGGACAATTCCCTTATTCATCAAGAAATTCATGAGATTAGACTCATAATATTCAAGAGCATTGTCGGTCTTCAAAATTTTAATCTTAATGTCAAGCGAGTAGAGACCATGTTGTAAAACTCTTGAAAGATGGATCCAACTTGATTTATCCTTCATTAAAAATAACCAAGTGGTTCGGTGTGGTCATCTATGAAGGTTACAAACCACCTTTTGCTGTTATACTTTTCACTCTTGAGGGTCCCATACATCACTTTGTGAATTAAGGTGAAAGGTGTGGATGGGGAAGTGAGGTAATTTAGTATACCTGATTTGGTGAGTTTGGCAAATTGACAAATATCACATTGAAGATCATTAAGATTACATCCTTTAAACAATTACGGAATTAAAGACTTTAAATAACCAAAACTTGGATGTCCTAGTCTATAATGCCATAACATGATATTGTCTAGGTTTTGAGTGCAGTGTCTTTGGCGATTCGATCTTGATCTTACTGTCTTGGTGAGGTTGATCACAAGCTTGATCTGGCGAGGAGGTTTAGCTTGACCAATCACTTCTGTGAAGAAAGATCTGGAATGTGCTGTGATCCTTATCAAAAACAACAGTCCAATTCGGATCTTTAGTGAGTTTCTTGTGAGATATAATGTTACAATCTAACTTTGGAACAAATAAGACCCCTTGTAGATATATCGATTAGTAAGTTTAACCTTCCCAACACCTTTTGCATAAGAAAGCAGAACCATCAGTTTTAATGCGTGAATTTGGGTGCATGGCATATAGTGGGTAATGAGGTTTTATTACGGTCATGTGGGAAGAAGCCCCAGAATCAACAATCCAAGTCTCATTACTAAGAGGTGAGCGGAATATACTGTTTTAGCATGAGTGGCCATTTCGGTAGAAGAGCTACCTTCACGATCTTTGAGCAATAAAGGCTTTAAAGCGACAAAGCGAGCATTCGGATGGTTGTCATTCTCTAAATCAGCGGCAAGTCCGCCTTGATTTTCCTGGTTGGTTTTGAGGTTTTAGAGGATTAGGCTTGCCATGAAGCTTCCAAACAATTGTCCTTGGTGTGATTTGTGTGTTTGCGGTGATCAGAGAACAACCTTCGATTTCTCGGTGAGGCTTCTGTAAGTCCCAGTAACCTCGGTGATCTTCACGACATTGGTGAGGCGTACCTTGATGAGGGTTATCGGAGGGGGGTGTTCGGCGACATGACTTTCCTCCTGCTTTCTTCATGTTTGACCTCGGCAAACATGGATTTGAGATTTGGGAGAGGTTTTGTGGCAAGAATTCTCCTCTAACATCATCAAGAGTAGGATTCGATCCGGTGAGGAACTTGAATACTCTCTTCTTTTCTATGATGTCTTTATATAGAAGCGGCATCCTTGACATCATTCCAGTGTGAGTTTCCAACATATCTAGGTGTTGCCATGCCTTAGATAGTTGATTGAAATATTGAGTTCTGAGACATATCTCCTTGTCTGCAGTTTTGAATCTGAGCTTGAGTTCATAGACTTGGATGTATTGTCCTTTTTGAGTAAAGGTCTCGGCATTATCCAGATTTCCTTAAGCGATGTCATACATCATGAAGTTCTCAGCGATCTCTTTTGTCATAGACCTCGTGAGGATGGTCATGACTTGGTTATTTCTACGTGTCCCATGCTTCAAACTTGGGGTCGATTTGCGAGAGGCGAGTTTGGAACTGCGAGATATCCCATCTTGCCCTGGCCGGAGATATACATTTTCATAGACCTTGACCATAGCAAGTAATTGTTACCATCAAGTTTATGATTTGTAAAGAAGAGTGTTCGATTATCCCGGTCTGCTTTGAGGCGTTGTGAGTCTTGAGGAAGATGAAACTTGAGATAATGTTGACATTTTACGAAAAAGCTGAGTTTTGCGTGGATTTTAGAACTCAGTAAGTCTATGCTACCATGAAGAGAGTTTGAGAATGTGATAAACACAAGAGTAAACTTCAACTTAGTTTATTCATTGATATGAGAGGTGTATAAATAGATACAATTGAGAGAGACTAGCAAGCTAGCTTGGCGGCCACTTGAGTATGTAGATGTGGGCGGCAAGCATGCAAAAGTAAAAGTAAAAGCTATGTCTATGACATAAAGTAAACTAGAGTTTGACATATTAATTGTTTATATGTATCACAATTAATATGTCTATGACATAAAGTAAACTAGAGTTTGACATATTAAATGTTTATATGTATCACAATTAATATGTCTTTTACAATTAAATAAAGTGTACAAAATATATCTGTCACGAACTCCACTGAGGCATTTGGGCACCTATTTGAAGTAATGCTGTAATATTTCCGCATCTTTGGATCAGAGTATGAAAAACTGTGTGATAAATTTGCAAACCTGATGAAGAGCAAATTTCAGATGAGCATGATGGGAGAATTAAACTACTTCCTTGGCCTTCAAGTAAAGCAAATGAAGGATGGCATTTTCATTAGTCAAGCAAAGTATACAAGAGATTTGATACACAAGTATGGGATGGATACAAGTGGCACAATAGACACACCAATGTGTGCCAGAGTCATACTTGGAAAGATGATGGAGGAAAGATGTTGATCGAGAAAATGTATAGAGGAATTATTGGATCATTATTATACTTAAGCGCAAGCGGACTGACATAGCATTTTGCGGTAGGAGTGTGTGCAAGATTTCAAGCTCAACCAAAAGAATCACATCTTCTAGCGACTAAAAGGATAATCAAATACTTGAAAAACACTATAAATGTTGGTATTTGGTATCCAAAAGATGGAGGATTTACATTGATATCATATTCAGGACTCGACTATCTTTGGATGCAAAATAGATAGAAAAAGCACCTCTGGAACTTGCCAAATGCTAGGAACCGAGACTAGTCTCTTGGTTGATTAAAAGCAAAACTCCATATCTACATCATCAACGGTGACGCAGAATATATAGCAGCAGGTAGTTGTTGTGCACAAAAATCTTGTGGATAAGACAACGACTAAGGGACTATGGAGTAGAAAGAAAGCAATTCCAATCATGTGTGATAACACAAGTGCAATATCTATTACGAGAGAAAATCGATGTGCACTCAAGAACAAAGCATATTGATGTAAGACATCATTTTATCGAGACCATGTTGAAAAGGGGATGTCATCCTAAAACACATACTCACGAAGATCAATTGGGTGACATCTTCACTAAACCACTCGATTATGAAAGATTCGATAAGCTAAGGCTGAGTTAGGAATGATTGAAATTGAATAAGTATCTAACGGCTAAGCGGAGTAATCGGCTAAGTGACTTCATTAAGCTGATGCGACCTTTGCCGTTACGAGGAGATCTTTGCAAGTAAGGCAACGGTATCCAGTGAAGGTAACTTAAGCGATTGTTAGGAGCAGTCAAATGGCGCGACTAAGTGAAGATCCTATTGGGACGGCTAAGTGACGTGAAGGCACTTCACGAAATAAAGACTTGGACAAATTAAAAGTGTGAACAAAATCAATTCTGATTACACGTGGAGAATAAGGAAATTATGGAGGATTATTCTGTACACACGTGGCGATCAACTTATGATCATGGAGGTAATTATATTATTTTTCGTATTATAAACTCCTCGATTCCCGGGCTCTATCATTACTTGCCTCAAACCACACTCCCATTCCACTCGAATATCGCGATTTTCATACACAAAATCACGCCATTATGCCACAAAATCCTTCCATATTCAAAACCACGTTCACACTACCCAAATCACACTATAAAAACAAGACTCAGAGATTTTTAGAAATCTTTACGCTTTCTTGTCAATTACAAACCCTACTCTTGTTTCTTTCTATTGCAAACTCAAATCCATTTTCAAAACTTCTCTACTTTTCAAAAATGGCATCATCCTCCACAAACACCCAAGCTGGATATGAAAAATCGATTGCCACAGGATCCTTCTTTCAAGAAGAACACTACTTGAAACTGTGTGGAAATGACGAAGATGCCAAACGATTAGCCGGCAGGTTGCAAAATCCTAAAACTATCAACCTTTCTCAATCCTCCTATAACCGAAGTTTGTTATGAAAGTCGATTTCCATACGGAAATCGCTCAATACGTGCTGGGCTCCTGCTTTGAAGAAGGTGACGAATGGGAAGAAGACAAGATTGTAGCATCACATCAGCGGAAAGGAAGTGGCGATTCGAGAAAGGTAATACACAACCATCTTAAACTTTCAAATAACGGTCAAGCAAAAGCGACACTTGTATCACAAAATTTGGATGATTTCTGGGCAACCATTGCCAAAACGGAAAACCCAAGATCAACAAAGGTCAATTGTTTGAGATCTGCTTTAAAGAAACCATTCAATGAGTTCAGTGCCCTAATTGGCAAGACCATTGAAGGAAAATTGGGAGCAAATAATGCAATGATCGAAATCAGGATGAGGTGATGGGAATCATCTACAATAAGCGCAATTCAAGCTGGGCAAAATACTTCTTTCTAAGACTCAAAGAGCAAATCCAAGGTGAAGTAAAAGTAGCAAACAAGGGGACAAAAGAAGGAAAGACTAAGAAAGGACAGTGCAGGTGAAAAAGTCATATGGCATTCGATTTACACTACTTGTTGCAATGTCTTAAAGTCCCCACAGTACAACTCCACAAGCTGCATGAATCCAAAGTCATGTTTACTTATGTTAAACAACAATGAGAAGGTAGGAGAAGGAAGAGGAAGAAATCCACACGCAGCAGCACCACCGGTCAAAGAAAGAAACAAAAGATTGGTGAAGTGCGAAAGCGACAGACTTTGGACAATTGATTGATGAAGAAGAAGAGGAAGAAGGTTCGACCTTTGAAGCGAACAACAAGAAGAAGAAATCGGTGGGGATGAACAGCACCCTAATAAAGCAAACACTGGAGAGGATGAGGAATCATCTCCGGAAGAAGCTAATACAATTATACAAGCGATATAGATGATCGAATCGCGAGAATATCTTGAGTGGAAGGAAGGCGATTCCAAACAACGACCAGGACTCGGATCACATGCTTCTTTGAAGAAGCATGGCTATTTGATTTTCACAGGAATCACAACTCTGGTAGGTGTACTTGATGAATCACCTCTATGGGAAATGGTTGATGCGACCAAGGCAAAAGCGCCTGAGATCTACGGGAGACAAAGTGATGACTCGAGAAGATGATGGAGATGATCATGATCAGGATGATGGTGATGATCATGATGATAATGATGATAATGATCATGATCAAGATGATGATGATGATCTTGGTCAAAATAAAGAAGAGAACTCTCACGCACGGATGCAATTGATGACACTACTCTTCTCCGTACACTTTTGAAACAACAAGCCTCCGGCAAGTCTACAACTCCAAAGCCAAAGACATCCACTCAACCGTTGTGCATCAACATTCCGGCTATTGGCGAGTAACATTATGGACACTTGGCTCATTGCTTTGCCACTCGATCAAGACAACCCCGGCATAGAGATGGGGGGCAATGGCTCAAGCCACACCCGGCATACACATCTACCCAAATACTTGAAGATACAGATGTACATGCGGATGTCACTCAACATCCGGACAAGGGACATCAAAGCAGATCCAAAACCAGTGAAACAAGGCGAGAAACTCTCTCGGTGAACAACGGCATTACACATGAAACTTTTGAGAAGGCGGCGGACTTCTTTGGTGAAGAATTGGAACGAGGAAGCAATGTATCTCGGATCCATGACTTGACTTTTAATGACAAAGCTCCTCCATTGAAAACAAGTTTCAAGCCATTGAGAATACATTGATGCACAAAATATTGTTGTTCAACAACAAGGAGAAGCTGATGAAGCAACTCAACATCAATATCACTAATGATCCTTGCAGGCCTCAAGCAACACATTTCCCAAGAAAAGCGAATCAGCGGCGGTAGCTTTTGGGACTAGACTTGGAATGTCAATGAGAAATTGAATAATCACAACAAAGGTTCACTTCCATTGAATCAAAACTTGACTCTCACGATTGGGCAGCAGAAGCCACCAATAGCATCCTACTCAAAGCAAAGGGATGATCTTTTTTGCCAAAAATGGGGAAACCAGGATAAGCTGAAGGATCAACAATCAGACCCCAAACTTCACTTGAAGAACAAGCGAGGGCAAGAGGCAGAGAAATAAGAATCGAAATGAAGCGAAGAAGAACAACAAGAAGCGGTCGGAGAAGAAAAGGAAAAGGCCCTAAAGGAACCTGCATTGGATTTCCCCACCCTATGCAAAGAAGAGATGATGATAGAGGCAGTCCGCCCAGGCGGCAAAGGCCTGGATCTAGTCAAGAAAGAGGATCAACCGATCAACACAGACTCGGCACCGGAGGAAAAAAAGAGAGGTAGGTAGCAGCGGCTCGGATATCTTGAGAGCACGGGGCGTACACTTTGGTCACCAAAGCAAAGCGAATATGATGGATGTCTTGGACCATGTAAGAGAATTTTTAGAGTACATGAAGGAATTATCTTCACTCCTCACAAGATGAAGCACAGGGAAATTTGTTGGCTAAGCTATCAGGATGAAAGGATGAGAAGCGATATGGCCAAACTCTACAATGAAGTCAAAAGAGAATTTGCACTTCTCAAACAAGCCAACAACAAACCAAGCTCGACCATACCACTATCTCACGCAAAGGACTAGAAGACTTGCCGGTGAACAACAAGAAGAATTCAAATATATGGCAAAATTCTTCAATCCTATGGGAGAATGGAAAACAGGAGGCGAGTGGAGTCTCTACAAAAGCCTCAAGTTTGCAGATTCACATATTCTTGAGGCCAGGAAAGACTTTAAAAATATTTTGAGAACCTAAGGCAAATGAGACCATGCTGATTTCATGAGACTCTTTGCCAAAAGAGTTTTCCAGGGTGTATCTGAATACACGACTTTGGCTTCTTGGAAGTGGAAGTTTCAGAAATTATTTGGAAAGACATGGAAGAGGTTGAGACTACAAAATTCAAGAGTGCGAGGCTGAATTGAGCAAAATGTAGTTTGTAACACTTGAATAAAGTCTTAGAACTTATTACCCTATGATGGATGAATAAAATTGTTGAACTTTTAATCATTGTGTATTATGAAATTTTGATTACTTATGTTCAGGGCTTATGAGGTTTTGGTATCATCAAAGGGGAAATTGTTAGGAACATTCTATTATGTTTTGATGATGGCCATACTATTTTGTTATAGCAAGCTCTGAAATAAGTTAGAATTCTCTGTATAAGTCTTTACTTAGAGTCGACAAGTTGTATAAGTTAAGTCAGACAAGTATTGTACTAGTTGGTAGGGACGGCAAAGCAAGGACATATATTCAAAGACATAGTGAAGCCCGACCAAGCACCAGTGAGAAGTATGAAGACATTATGGTCGACCTATAACCAAGGAAGTCTGTGATGACCTTGGATAAGTCTAAGTTATGTTTTAAGTGATGAAACTCAATGTTCAAATATGGTGTACACTTTGGTCTCACCCAAATCAAGGATCAGTGAAGTACAAAGACTCTCCAAAAACTAGAACAAAGAAGGAAAGCAGTTGAATCGGGTGAGTAAAGTGACTTTCGGCAAAGAGAAAACAAAGCAAAGAAAGAAAGAACTAACGGCTAAGTCGGAAGGCTCACTCGACCGTTCTAAAAGCGGCGAAGAGACATTTACAAGATCGATTTGATATAATGATGAAGATTCGAAGATCATGCATTAAATGCACAAATCATTAAAGGATCAATCAAGGACGGATTTTACGCTATACGTTTGAAGAAAGAATCCGATCACTGAAATCAAGGAGAATACAATTAAGGGGGAATCAAGAATAAAATCAAGGCTTATTCCCTCATTAATATAGCCAATGGACGGAATTTCAAAAACCAAGGTTATTCATGGCTATAAATAGAAGGCATTGACAGGAAAAGAAATGCACGATCTGGAAAGAAAAATCAAGCGAAACTCTGTCAATTTGAAAAGCCTTCTCTCGAACTTACAAAGACATATCTAGTGATCAACTCAAGTATCGAACTACAAAGTCATACTCGAGGTGAGATTGATCAAGCAAGTGTGTGAATCACATTCACATCAAAGCTGAAACAAATGAATCGGAGGCAATCTCGAGAAGGAGTTGAATCTGTGATATTTGTTGAAGGATCTTAATCTTAAGGAACAACAAAGGAAAGATGAATCATGAAGGCCATTTGCGAGTCAAGGAGTGATAGTCTTGTAGATTGTGAAGCTTGGGAAGCCAAGGACAATCATTTTATTGTATCTGTGAAAACAATAGTGAATTCCTCCAATCATCACAGGAGAAGAGTGGATTAAGGGATTACACCACCCTGAACCACTATAAGCCTTGTGTCAATTTAATTTCTGCAATTTACTTTACAACATTTATTTATTTAGCCTACATCATAACTTATATCTGTGACTGTCTACACTGATTTGAAAACAACATAGTAAGAAGGGACTTATCCGCTGCCTAAAAGCTTTTAAATATAAGAAAAGTTTTTGAAACTCCACTATAGTCATTCACCCCCCCCCCCCTCTGACTATAGTTTCACCCTTCTCTGGGACCAACAGAGTGATATAAGCATTGTCATTGACTTGGCTTTATTCACTATTTTATTTTAACTCCATCATGTCGGGGATTCGTTGTTGTGGTTGACTTTTGCCTCTTTTATCTTTTAATCACATGAAATTGTAAGTAAGGCATAATCTGAAAAGGAAACCACTCAACTAAAACGCATCAAAACCAATTGTCGTATCGACTTATTACAAATAACTATGAATGTAAAAAACTGCAAATGAAAGAAAGGTAAAGTAGGTCAAACATAATATTTTCTGAGGTTTGTCACGTGCCAAGTTCGGGGCACCGTGCTTCCGTCCGATCTGCCGAGTTGATACGATCCTTTAGGATGGACTTTCAGGATCTTGTAAGGACCCTCCTAATTCTGCTTGAGCTTGCCTATTGGGTCATGTCTGCTCGCCTAGTTTTTTCTCAACACGAGGTCTCCCACTTGGAAGTATTTATACTTCACCCTTGCATTGTAGTACTGCGAGATCTTCATCTTGTAGTTAGTCATTCGATGCGCTGCAATCTCTCTTCTCTCATCGACATTATCCTTCTCGTGTCGTAGATCGTTTGCGTTGGTCTCGATATTGTAGGCAAGAACCTGAGGCGATGCTAACCCGATCTCCGCAGGTATTACTGCTTCACACCCGTAGGCCAAGGCAAAAGGAGTTTCCTGCGTGGCCGTATTAGGAGCTGTCCGATACGACCACAAAATACTAGGAAGTTGAGCTGCCCAATCTCGACCCTCATCTTCCAGTCGTTTATTTAAACCAAACTTTATCTGTCTATTCGTTTGTTCGACCTGCCCATTGGACTGAGGTCGAGCCACTGAGGTTGTCTTGTGCTCGATCTTGTACTCTTTAAGCCAATTTTGAACCTTTTCGTCGAGAAACTGGGTCCTATTATCCGAGATTAGATACTTAGGAACCCCATACCTGCATAAGATATTTTCCTAGAGAAATTTCTTGACGGTTGAGGCTCTGATGTCGGTAAGAGCCTTGGCCTCGACCCACTTGGTGAAGTAGTCCACTGCTACCACCACGAATTTGAAGTTGCCCGGAGCTCGAGGTAAAGGCCCAACTATGTCGATTCCCCACTCATCAAATGGCCATACCGATTCGATAGCGTTCATTTCCTGGGCTTGTTGGTGCGTTATCACATCGTGCACTTGGCAAGCTCTGCACCTCATCACAAGACGGTTGGCATCTCTTTGCATAGAAGGCCAAATATAACCTGTTAGCTTACATTTTATTGCCAGCATTCAAGCTCCGCAATGATTGCCGTAAACTCCCCGATGTATTTCTTCGAGTAGATATGCCCCTTCGTCCTCCGAAGCACACCGCATCTAAGGGGCTACAAAGGACTTACGATAAAGAACGTAATCAAACAGTGCGTACCTGGAGGATTGTAGCTGGATCCTTCGGGCCTGGGACTTGTCAGATGGAAGAATCCCATCATTCAAGTATTGAGCTATCGGGTCCATCCATGTCGACCTCTGAGTAACCGGCTGCACGTCGACCTCGTCGTAACTCCGCTCTGCTAACATTTCGACCAGGACCTTCTTTTTTGACTTAAAATTCGATGTGAGTTTAGACAGCGCATCGGCCCTTTTGTTCTCACTACGAGGCACGTGTTCGACTTGAACCGTTTTAAACTTTGACATCAACCCTTGAACAACTTTCAAATAATTCTTCATGGTTTCTTCTTTAGCTTCATTTTCGCCTCGAATATGATTAACTACGAGCTGCGAGTCACTATACACTACTAGATTCTCGACCCCTAATTTGGATGCTAGTGATCGGGGTCAATCAGGTTATAATATACTCGACCACCATAAACCAGTACTAGCAAGAGGACTAGGCCCATCGTAGTATAGCTATAGTGAATCAAGGTCGATCCCACAGGGAACCAATTGTGGATCATCTTATATACAAACAATTAATTAAACATGTCAAGGACATAGAGGCGGTCTACGACCAACATAAGACAAGAAAAGTAAAGACACGACTCGACACAACGTAATTAATCCCTCCCAATTATGCTTTATTGTTTGAGTTAGTTAATTCATAGCTAGATGATTTAGATCTAGGCTATGACGTTAGGGATGTGGCGACACCTTGTCTATGGGGATCCCATAACCTACGTCATACACTTAGTTTCTATCCATGAATCTGCATTGTTTAATTAATGTGTATCTAAGTTAGTTTATATGAATGCTTTACAATTCTTTGTTTAATCCGTTGTGTATGATGAAGCTTATTTGAGAGATACGTTCGGGGATGTAATCTGGGAGCGAAATTGATTCGGGTGACCGAATGAGTTCACTCGGTCGACCGAGCCCACCTATTCGGTCGACCGAGCCCACCTATTCGGTCGACCGAGCCCTGTTTTATCCGTTAAATAGCCACGTCTTTATGGTTAGGTTAACTTAATAGAATTTATTATCTCAGTAGGTATGGCTATGGCTACGTTACTCGCTTAGTTTAATTAAAACGTGTAAGAAGGTAATACCGATATAAAACTCTTAGGTAGGCTCATGAATTGATCTTGGACGTTGGCGTTATATAGGTAGGTTTATATTTGGGAATTGCATGCACCTTATCGTATGTCGTGAGATTAGCATGAGACTATAACTTGGTAATTGCTAGTTGGACGAGAGCTTGAGTAATCGTTTAGGAAGTATAAGTACGCCTAACCATAGGAATGTTGCTTGGACGAGGTGTACGGTCAATATCGGCATCCTTAGAGTCGTAAGCGTGTGAGTTATATGAGATGGAGGCACCAAAAGGCGAAGTCACGTAACAATATCACAGTGATTTAGTGACCTAACCGGTGCTAAGTCAAGTTAAAGAGGATGACTCCCGTAGCCAATCTAAGATAGATACAAACGGATTGACAGTTAATAAGTTCAGTTTAATTTAGAAAGTGGTTAGGATGAGACTAACCAAATGATTTAGTGACCTAACCGGTGCTAAGTCAAGTTAAAGAGGATGACTCCCGTAGCCAATCTAAGATAGATACAAACGGATTGACAGTTAATAAGTTCAGTTTAATTTAGAAAGTGGTTAGGATAAGTGGTTAGATTGCCTATCTTTTGGCATTTACGTGCATATTTAGTAAATTTAGTTGTTTCACCCGACACTACTTTTTCACATGCCATAGTAAATGATGAGCTATATTTTTAAAGCTATGCCCATTTGATTAGAAATTTTTGATGATTATCGCATGATTCTTTGCTTCCATACTAATTTTGGAAATTTTAATAGTTTGTATTTAGAGTTGAAGTATGACGTACTGTGAATATCTGAAGGTTTGAATGTGATAAGTAACACGTAACTATTATCTAATGGGAAGTTGAAGTTAATTGAATTAATCGTGTGTGTCGAAAGCTGGTTTATGATTTGAGTGCGGTAGGGTATACCACGTATGTCCTATTCCACTATGATGACCAAAAGCTCACGACAGTCAGTTTAAAGCTGCCTTATGATTTGAGTAAGGTAGGGTGTTATCTCGAAATGTCCTATTCTACTATGAGGGCAATAGCTCATTCTGATGTGCGTATAAATGAGAAATAGTTAAATCAACTTGCATAAGAAGTGGTATGAATTAAATGAAAGACTTAGTTATCGTATATCTTATCCCCAGTATAAACTAAAGGATATGTTGTAGGGATTATCCTCTAAGTATGTCGGAAATATTTTAGATACTCCCTATTAATCTTTTCGGGATCTGTATGTTTTGTGAAGTGCATGCTATGATTTTTGAATATTTCTAACTTAGATGGGAAACCTGGCTAGTTTTGGTTTGAATAACTTTCAAAGTGTGGATTTAGTGGAAGTTTACTATGGCTATGCACACACTCACTTGGGTGAACCTCTAAACTACTTGAATATGTTTTATATTTGCATAAGTGTTTATTTGTCTCGAGTGATGATTATGTTTTGTTTTGCTCAGGATGAGCAAAAGTTTAAGTGTGGGGGAGTTGTTAAGGGTCAATTTGTAGTGTTTTATAAGGATATATTTTATATCAATATTCCCCATACATGGATGTTTTTCGTAGAATTCGAGCTTATAATCGATTAATTGAGCAAATGACGTTTTGAATAGTTAAAATGCAAAATCGAGTAAATATCGTGGTTTTATTATCTATTTTGTATGGTTTTACGTTTTGCTCGGTTTTGTCATCTTTTAGGTGCACAAATGTGGAATGGAAGAGGTCTATATGATGTTTGATTGAAGATTAAAGTGGAAAGAAAGAGATACAAGAGGATGAAGATGAAATAAAGCTTGGGAAAATCCCGAAAACGACTCGTAATACGACGGGCTAATCAAAAAGGCGTTTTCGAAGAAGAGTCCTTAATGAAAGTTGTAGAGTTTTCCGAGAGCTTTTTATGACATTCGGATCATAATTTTTGGAGGTCTACAACTCAAGATATGAATTTTAGAAGTTTCATTCCTAAATCCATAATATTCGACCCGACTTAAGCGGCCGACATAAAAAAAGCGGCCGACCTCTTTCTTTCTATTTAAGCAAAGAGCTTGTAACCTAGTTGATATCCTATAATTCATTATTTACATTCAGCCGCATATCACAAAGCAAAGCGGCCAACAGCTTTCAAGGCGGTCACCCGAGCCTTGTGCTCGGGTGATCCGGGGTTAGATTAGATGTTGTTTTTCTTTCGTTTTTCAATTCATGGATCATCCACTGTATCAAAACTACGTGAGTTCATCTTTTTGATTTATTTAATCCCTGTTTTATCTTCATGAGTTTTGGTTTATTTTGTATTTTTCTATGCGATTTATGATGCCATGTGTGAATTATATCGAGAGATCGTTCATTATTGATAGTTACAACATACGGAAGTTGAGTAACGTTAGATCACCATAGAAAGATAGGATTTTTAATCATTAATGATGACAAATTAATTGGTTAATTATCTAGGTTGTTAGATTCTAAAATACGAGAGTTAACCTGAATCTACACCTTCGTTTTGTATGGAGATTGGTCTCAACATTCGGAAGAGGAGAGATCGGTAATTGAATTCACTAAGGAATTAGGAATTCATAGCTTGAGAAATAGATTCGCTAAGGAATTAGGAATTTGTATCTCGTGTAAAGATGAAACCACAATTTGAATTAAAATCATGAGATGAACTAGGATTGAAATCACTTGGTTTGTATGATGTTTGATCCCATGTATCCTTAGTTTAGGTTTTTATTATTTGTTCTAGTTTAGATTTAGTTTACTTGTTCTATGAGTTTATTTGTTAGTTCTTCGTTTATTTGTTTTCGTTAGTAACAATTGAGAGGATTAATTAGATTAGATTCAACATCCCTTTTCCCTGAGGATCGATACCCGTACTTATCCAACTTTACTAGCAACTACCCGGTATTCGGCCGGTTAGGAGGTAGTCTTGCATGGTAGTATAGGTTTATAAATTTTCTTTTGTTTTAATGATGCAAAATCTTCCCAACAAAAGTGGCGCCGTTGCCGGGGAAGTTAGGCACATAAATTTTATGCACGTAATAGCTTCGCTTTCATGAATTGTGGTTGGTTAGTGAATGATTATAGTTGACATAGACATTAATCTGTTACCTAGAACTTATACCATTAATTTCGAGGCGAAATAGAAAGGTCAATCTTGGTAGACTAAGGGATGACGGTCCTGGCATTTCTTTGACCCGACCAGAGCCAAATAGCCAACCATGTACATAATTTCCACAGAAACCCCTCTGAGCCTTTGTAGGGTGGTTAGACCCCCACCCGAACTTAGCCATTCGTTGATTAGCTTATAATTACCGACCTTAGCCTTTATTTGTGGTCTACATTTCTTTGGCACCCTACGAGTGAGTTTTAATCTTATTTTGGGCACACTTGCTAGCGCAAGAAGTGTAGGTGGCGAAGATGTGTATCAAATTATGGTATTGGTGGATCTTTTGTACTATGAATGAGAAGGGGTAGCAAAAAGTGTTGGTGTTGGTTTATAAAAAAAAGGAAAAAGAATAAAGCAAAAAACAAAAAAAAGGGAAAAAATGAATAAAATGTTGAATAAAGTTGAGTCAAAGTTTGCCGAAAAAAGGGCTATGTGTTAATTCTTCCAAAGTGGCGTTGGTGGACAAGTTTTCATTGAATTATGTTTGGAATTGAGAGTAAATAAGGAGAAAGATTGCTCGAATCAAGCTAAGGAGGTGAGTTATGAGGCAAATTCAAGATGTTTTGATTAGACTCACTCGTTTTTCTCTTTTGATATTCCTTTTATCCTTTCGTTTAGCCCCGTCCCTAGCCTAACGTTACAACCATGCAAGTCCTGCCTGACCTTAGTTAGCCTTGATTTGACCTCGATTAGTGGAGATGATTATGAAGTATAAGCCTATGGTGTAACACCATTAGTCATGCACTTATAATCTGAGCCGGTTGACCGTGATTAATGATTGAGAAGCTATGCACACACACACATTCTGTTTTCATGATAAGATACATTTTGGCGCGTGTTTATTCGCTTGTTGACTAGTTTTTACTCATTAGATATTTTGGTTTCCCATATGATAGCAACGTTGACCTCATGATTTATTTCTGAATCGCTTGATTTGCTCGAGGGCGAGCAAACGCTAAGTGGGGGGTAGTTGATGAGAGTCAACTTTGCTATAATTTCGTGTGCATTTTACCCCTATTTGTAGCCTATTCGATGTAATTTTGGGGAAGTTAAGTGTTTTTATAGGCACATCTCACCACTAGTTGAATCATAAGATGATAGGACGTTTACGTCTGAAATCTCAACATTTTTGGGTGATTTGTGTGCGTTTTATTGGCTTTTGTCACACTTTGGTTTTCTTGTTTTTGTTTATTATAGACACAGCGTGATAGAGGGCTTGACGAGGATCACAACGGTACGAAAATCGTCTAAAACGGAGTTCGTATGAGAAAATGGCGCAAGATTCATGTTCGGGTGTTCGAAGAAAAATAAATAATTTCAATACAATCGCGTGTTGAAAACAGAATGTATCATACCCAGGGTGTGACGGAGACTGTTTTTGTTTGGCATTATTTGATTATATTATCAATACAAAATAAAGCAAAAGGACCGAACACATATGAGGAGCATTTAATTAATGTATGGACAACCAATGAGAGGGAGGCGGGGTCCACGCTTGAAAGTCAAATGGATGATAATATTTTTGCCCCAGCTCTATTTAATTGCGGACGGAAATCGACGGGTAGTCGACTATTGGTATAAAAAGCCACTTATGTCAAATTTCAACACACAGTTTTTACACCAGAATTTTATTATTTTATTTTTCTATTCCTGCCGTCCTTCTCCCCTTAGATTAGAACAAAATTTATTTTATTTCTTTTTCCTGCAAATCCTTTGAGAACATCAGCCTCTTTATTTATTTTATTTTGCAATTTAAGACACAACGGTCGATTGATGGTGGATTCTTCTACACTTTCTTTTGGTAAATTTTATTCAATATTTTTATCATGTTTATTATTAATCTTTTCAGTAAATTTCTGCACTTTTATTATTACCATGAGTAGCTAATTCAGTTGTGTGGTGAATTATGTGAAAGCGAGCAAAAACCCAGGGGATGAGATTGGGAGTTGTGCGGTCGCGTAATTTAATGTTTAAACGATTAATCCACGTCCTAAAACTTATTTTAACATCTTTGAATTAGATTGATCACCTAGTTCACTCACATCACACATCGAACTTATAGATGTATTTTGCGGTGAGATGTCGGATAAGGGGTTTTAGGATCGTTGCGTAGATTCGGCCTAGTTGTTAGGTCCGTTTCCAATATAGAGGTTTGTCATCGTTGTTCGAGCGACTCTAGCACGTAATCATGTTAGGTTAGTTGGTTTTCTAAAGGGAGAATTAATTAACAGGCAACATTCCTATGGTTAGGCGTACTTATACTTCCTAAACGATTACTCAAGCTCTCGTCCAACTAGCAATTACCAAGTTATAGTCTCATGCTAATCTACGACGTGCGTATAAGCGGTGCATGCAATTCCCAAATATAAACCTACCTAGATAATCTTTGAGCGTCCGAAGATCAATTCATAAGCCTACACAAGAGTTTTATATTGGTATTTCCTTTTACACGTTTTAATTAAAACTAAGCGAGTAACGTAGCCATAGCCATACCTACCGAGATAATAAATTCTATTAAGTTAACCTAACCATAAAGGCGTGGCTATTTAACAGATGAAACCAGGGCTCGGTCGGCCGAGTGAACTCATTCGGTCACCGAATCAATTTCGTTCTAGATTACATCCCGAGCGTATCTCTCAAAGATTTCTTCATACAAAAGCAGTTAAGCATTAACTCGTAAAGCATTCATATAAACTAACTTAGATACACATTAATTAAACAATGCAGATTCATGGATAGAAACTAAGTGTATGACGTAGGTTATGGGATCCCCATAGACAAGGTATCTCCACATCCCTAACGTCTTAGCCTAGATCTAAATCATCAGCTATGAATTAACTAACTCAAACAATAAAGCATAATTGGGAGGATTAATTACTTAAAAGAAAAGAAAGAAAATAAAGGCTTACATAATGCAAACCCTTAAATTCTTTGGAAACACCCTCAATAAACTACATTGAATCAAGATATGAATAGAGTGATTTTATTGAATGATATTCTAAGGTATTCAAGGTGTGTCTTTACAACCGTAGTTGCTTGCTTATATAGAGGTTTTGCCGACTTAGGGTGGTTCTAGAAGATAAGCACGATATAAGCCGGAAACCGCCCTGAAAGTGACACTCGGTCAACCGAGAGCGACACTCGGTCGACCGAAGCTATAGGCTCGATCGGCCGAACCTACTTTTGCACACGTTAATCATTTTTCTCGTCTATCTTGCTCCCACCGCACGCGCTTGCGTGTTGATCGATTAATCTTTCATTTAATGCTCCGATTTCCTTCCTCTATTATCTTGAGATTTCTTGATTGAATGACATTTATCCTCTCGTTTTGTCGTGATCTACAAAATCGAGCATTTATCGCTGATAAATCGGATAAAAGCGAGTAAATACCAATTTACATAATATAAATCACATAACATTAAATATTAAATATAAGCGTGTGATTTAATATAAAATGCGTATTATTAATCTCGATTTAAGGTCAATGTTGATGACTTTTACGGGTATAATTTGACGATCTACCTTAGTCGTCAGGTCTTATCTTTAGACGATATACTTTTATAATCAACATCCTAGTTTACGATCTACGTGTAACAAGGTGCATGCAATTCCCAAATATAAACCTACCTAGATAACGCTGAACGTCCGAAGATCAATTCATAAGCCTACCTAAGAGTTTTATATTGGTATTTCCTTTTTGCGTTTTAATTAAACTAAGCGAGTAACGTAGCCATAGCCATACCTCTTTGAGATAATAAATTCTATTAAGTTAACCTAACCATAAAGGCGTGGCTATTTATTTAATGATGAAACCAGGGCTCGGTCGACCGAATAGGTGGGCTCGGTCGACCGAGTGAACTCATTCGGTCACCCGAATCAATTTCGTTCCCAGATTACATCCCTGAGCGTATCTCTCTCGGCGTTTCTTCATACAAAAGCAGTTAAACAAGAACTCGTAAAGCATTCATATAAACTAACTTAGATACACATTAATTAAACAATGCAGATTCATGGATAGAAACTAAGTGTATGGCGTAGGTTATGGGATCCCCATGTAGACAAGGTGTCGCCACATCCCTAACGTCATAGCCTAGATCTAAATCATCTAGCTATGAATTAACTAACTCAAACAATAAAGCATAATTGGGAGGATTAATTACTTAAAAGAAAAGCAGAAAAAATAAAGGCTTACATAATGCGGCCCTTAAATTGCTGGAAACACCCTCAATAAACTACATTGAATCAAGATATGAATAGAGTGATTTTATTGAATGATATTCTAAGGTATTCAAGGTGTGTCTTTACAACTTTGTAGCTGCTTGCTTATATAGAGGTTTTTGCCGACTTAGGGTGGTTCTAGAAGATAAGCACGATATAAGCCGGAAACCGCCCCGAAGCTGACACTCGGTCAACCGAGAGCTGACACTCGGTCGACCGAAGCTATAGGCTCGGTCGACCGAACCTACTTTTGCACACGTTAATCGTTTTTCGTCTATCTTGCTCCCCCTTTGCGCTTGCGTGTTGATCGATTAATCTTTCATTTAATGCTCCGATTTCCTTCCTCTATTATCTTGAGATTTACTGATTGAATGACATGTATCCTCTCGTTTTGTCGTGATCTACAAAATCAGCATTTATCGCACAGTAAATCGGATAAAAACGAGTAAATACCAATTTACATAATATAAATCACATAACATTAAATATTAAATATAAACGTGTGATTTAATATAAAATGTGTATTATTAATCTCGATTTAAGGTCAATGTTGATGACTTTTACGGGTATAATTTGACCGTCATCAACTACCCCCCACTTAGACTTTGATCGTCCCGAACAAAGCATCAATAAGTCATTCCCCAAGACAACATTTTCTATGGTCAAATCATACTTACACAAGAAACTCAAGTCAACTCATACTAGTCATGCTCATAAGATATCCATTATTCACTACTGACTATGAATCGAAGTGATGTGTGCATGTGCATTTAGTTTTATATATTCGTAGCAAGATTAGAGTTTATGCCAACTTCGTAATCTCAACCTACCAACCTCAGCATTCATACTTCTCAAGCCTTTTAATTTTTGAAGCACTAGAGCAATAGGCAAGAGCGCACGAAGTTGAAGGGGAACGGAATTTAGATTGGCTACGGGAGTCATCCTAAACTGAACTTATCTCTTGCTAGTGTATTGGAAGGAAATACCAATATAAAACTCTTAGGTAGGCTTATGAATTGATCTTCGGACGTTCAGCATTATCTAGGTAGGTTTATATTTGGGAATTGCATGCACCGCTTATCGTCGTCGTAGATTAGCATGAGACTATAACTTGGTAATTGCTAGTTGACGCGAGCTTGAGTAATCGTTTAGGAAGTATAAGTACGCCTAACCATAGGAATGTTGCCTGGACGAGGTGTACGGTCAATATCGGCATCCTTAGAGTCGTAAGCGTGTGAGTTATATGAGATGGAGGCACTAAAAGGCGAAGTCACGTAATGTAGCACAGTGATCTAACAACCTAACCGGGGCTAAGTCAAGTTAAAGAGGATGACTCCCGTAGCCAATCTAAGATAGATACAAACGGATTGACAGTTAATAAGTTTAGTTTATTATATAAACTATCTAGGTCCAAACGATAAAGACTATAATTGGGGAGGTTAATTACGTTGTGTCGAGTCGTGTCTTTGCTTTACTTGTCTTATGTTGGTCGTAGACCGCCTCTATGTCCTTGACATGTTTAATTAATTGTTTGTATATAAGATGATCCACAATTGGTTCCCTGTGGGATCGACCTTGATTCACTATAGCTATACTACGATGGGCCTAGTCCTCTTGCTAGTACTGGTTTATGGTGGTCGAGTATATTATAACCTGATTGACCCCGATCAAGTTTTTGGCACCCTGTATTTAGCTGTTTTTATTATTAAAGGACCGATTTATTGTGCGATAAATGCTGATTTTGTAGATCGTGATAAATCGGGAAGATAAATATCGCGCAATCGTGAAATCTCAAGATAATGAAGAGGAAAATCGGAGCATTAAATGAAAGATTAATCAGATCAACACGCAAGCGTGCAGTGGGGAGCAAGATAGACGAGAAAAACGATTAACGTGTGCAAAAGTAGGTTCGGTCGACCGAGCCTATAGCTTCGGTCGACCGAGTGTCAGCTCTCGGTTGACCGAGTGTCAGCTTCGGGGCGGTTTCCGGCTTATATCGTGCTTATCTTCTAGAACCACCCTAAGTCGGCAAAAACCTCTATATAAGCAAGCAGCTACGAGAATTGTAATACACACCTTGAATACCTTAGAATATCATTCAATAAAATCACTCTATTCATATCTTGATTCAATGTAGTTTATTGAGGGTGTTTCGGCAATTTAAAATTTGCATTATGTAAGCCTTTATTTTCTGTTTCTTTTCTTTTAAGTAATTAATCCCTCCCAATTATGCTTTATTGTTTGAGTTAGTTAATTCATAGCTAGATGATTTAGATCTAGGCTATGACGTTAGGGATGTGGCGATACCTTGTCTATGAGGATCCCATAACTGTAAAGGGTGAATTTACGTGCTTTATAACGTTATATTTGATAAGGTTTTCCCCGACATTCGTATTAATCGCATGGAAATCACGTGTTTAAATGGAATATTGGGCAAATGACGTTGCTAAGGAGTTAATCGCAAAGTCGATGGATTTGTATGTTTTAATTATGATTTTTATGATTATTAGAATTGTGTTACGCTTATGCGGTGTTTTTGATGTGATGTAGATACATGTTGGAGGCTAAAAGATGATCAAAAGTTGATAAAGTTCGAGCTAATTGATGACGAAGAGATAAAGATGGAAAGATTGAAGATAAGGTTGAGAAACCCAAATTCTATCACACCAATTGAATCCGGCGTCAGATCGGCGTCAAGTGGGACGGCGTTTAAAGCGGATGGAGCGGCCCAGAGTAGATTTGACATTCAGCAAGTTTGGACGCAGATTTGGGCGTTAGAGGCGGACGAACGTTTGAGGAAAGCTCGGCCCGATTCGAAGTTCATTATAAGCGAGCAGGCAGCGCTCGGAAGAATGGACGGGCGTCCGACCGCCGGCGAAGCACAACCGACTTAGTTTTGACCTAGCCGTCTTAGTTCATCTATATATAGCGACTTGTATCAAACCCTAAAATCATCATCACACAACCTATAGTCGATTTTCATAAATAAACAAAGCAGACTTGTCTTTTCTTTTGGTTTTGAATACAATCAAAAGCAGTCTTTTGATTTCAAAGTTAATATGAGTAGCTAAACTCTTGGGTTGGACGAACGGGTGAAGCAATTCAAGAGGCGTTGCAGTTTTCTTATTTTTCTGCGGTTTATTTCGACAAAGGTTAGATTTATATTGCGTTTATTTTCGGTGCTTGACATCGATAGATAAAGCTTGTGATATTCGTTTAACGATAGTTGAATGATACAGATCACACGCAATAATAATCAGTTAATTAATTTGTCGAGAAGCGAAAGTTATCGAATTGTTAATCTAAATAATAGGTTGAAAGAATTTATGCCTATCATGCTTGAAGAATCAATCTTTGATAAAGTTGATAAACAAATTATCTAAGATATTAGTAATTTGCGTTTAGTATAAGTTAATTTTGACCTTGGTTGATTTGCATGCGTAGGAAATTAGGAGCTGTGTGCGATTATCTTGAATTGTGGATCTTTGTTAAATGCGCCTTTTTCTCCCATTATTTGATAAACTTGAAATCATTAGTTCGTGATACTCTTAGCCTAAACTTAAAAGCGCATTAAACCTCACGTACCTCGTAGGATCGACCCGGCATAACCGCTTTACTACAAGCTTTGCACTTGGGGCGACTAACGGATTTTTATTACTTGTCTTTTGTTTCGTTTACAAAAAATCCATCACTAGTTTTTGGCGCCGTTGCGGGAACTTGGCACGGTTTTATGTGTTTTTAGCATAAGATTTAGGTAGATCAGTCGCTGTTGTTTTAGTTAGGGTTTAA
The DNA here is from genome assembly GCA_026214975.1 of Gentiana macrophylla. Classification (NCBI taxonomy): domain Eukaryota; kingdom Viridiplantae; phylum Streptophyta; class Magnoliopsida; order Gentianales; family Gentianaceae; genus Gentiana; species Gentiana macrophylla. The sequence continues at coordinate 8,648,132 of CM047811.1, read as the reverse complement.
GGTTCTCCCTTAGTAGCCTTTTTGATTTCTGCAATTTCTGCGTCTGTTCTTGTTCTTCCGGTACCAGGCAGCGTCACGGATCTTGGACGCCCCGCCCACCGGAAATTTTCGATCCGATTTTATTTTTATTCACTCAAACGAGCGTCCGTAATATTTGGGCGCCCGAGATATTCGCTAGCGAGCGAGCGGCGTTTGTGTCACTAAACGCCCGTCCAGTCCTAGTCCCACCAAGACGCTCGTCCATAATCTTGGACGCCCGTCCGTCTTCCTGATTCCTTTCTTTTATTTCTCTGTCTCTCCTTAGTTTGACTCCGTTGTATGCAAACACGAAGTAAACAAGAGGCGATTATTTTTGAGCCTGAGCTCGAACGAGACGTAGTTCGAGTGAACCGTAAACGAAAAGTCCCCGAACCCGTTCCAATTTCCGAAGAGGAAATCGAAGAGACTTCGAGTGAAAACTCTTCTGAAGAAAATTTCTTATCTAACCTCTTCTTTGAGGAAGAATTTATTGCCTCAATGGCTCAGGCCAACCGTACCCTGGCAGACTATGCCACTCCTGGTGATGTTAATATTCGTTCGGCTGTAGTTATCCCTACCGATACAGCTCCGTTTGAGATAAGGCCAGCCCTTATCCAGATGGTGCAACATGCATCAACTTTCTATGGGTATCAATCTGAGAACCCCTATACGCATCTTTATGTATTTCTGGGTATATGCGATACTACTCGCATTAAGGATGTCAGCCAAGACATCATTAAGCTAAAACTATTTCCATTCTCACTCCGTGGAGAAGCAATGGAATGGTTTAAATCTCTCCTACGAATCTATCCAAACTTGGGCCCGACTTGAAAGTCAATTTTAGCCCAATATTCCCCCCGTCTAAGGCAGACTCAATGTCTTAACGAGATCTCAAATTTTCATCAACTGAGTGATGAATCTTTCTTTGAAGCATGGAAGCGCTTCAAAATTTTGTTGAATAAGTGCCCCCATCATGGAATGGATTTGCAGAGGAAGGTCCATACTTTCTTCAGTGGTCTAAATGAGTCCACTAAAGGGATGGTCAACTCCTCATCCTGGAGAGTCTTCTTGAAAAACCCCACGGCAAGGGTGGGAGTTATTTGAAGATATAGCTAGGTACAACTATGCACCTACGTATCAATCGCCAACACTCCCTGCTGCACCAAAAATTGAAGAAGTCAACAACCAGAATCATGGTCAAATGATTGCAGCCCTGCAGGCTCAACTTTCTGCTTTGACCATGACTAAAAATCAAAATCAGCCCTCGCTCCAACAGAATGCACAAGTATTCTCGTGTGATAATTGTTATCAGACTGGTCACATCAGTGACCATTGTCAATACACTCCTACCCCCGGCTTTCAAGCCAATGCTGCCCAACAAGCGAGGCGGTATGATTACGTGGAAGCTATATACTGTGGGCTTAGAGGTCACATTTCTGCAACATGCCCCTTGAATGGTGGACATGAGAGAAACAATTCTTCTGGCCAGCAACACCAGAGATTTTCGAACCAGAATAACTCTCAAGGTCAAAACTACAACCAGAATAGAAATTATGGTTATGACCAAAACCGCGCTCAAAACTCGGGACAAGAATACCTCTCGCATGCCTACTACCAGAACCCCAACTCGAGTCAAAGTTCAAATTCTCAACCAAAAGCTAATCAAAACTCGCGACAAAACCGCCTAATCAGGACTCCTCCACTTATAGTGCGCCCTACGAGGCGAGTATGAAAAAGCGAGAGGGCGATGAAGAACTTAGAAAGGCAGTTAGGGCAAATCATTTGAACAATTAGCCGCTTGGACCCAGGTCGACTACCGAGTTTTACGAAAAAGAATCCTAAAAGTGGGCATGCAGCCCAAGCTGAGGCAAGAACAAACCACTGTTCCGAGCTCGCACCCATTACTTCCTATGGACAAGAGGAGTCCAATGCTATGAATTTGAGGTCCGGTACACAATTGCAACAACCTAGTTATAGACAGAACCAGGGAATGAGTAAACCCTCCTACCTTTGATTCGGTAGGAGGAAGGTCATGATCCACGACTTGGATGAGTGAAAGATGAAAATGAGATCGAAAGGTGGAGAAGGATCTCGGGTGAGTGAGAACCGAATTAATGAACACGAGAGAGTCACTCGAGCAGGAGGATCCCTGACGGGTAAAAGGCGAAAAAGTGTTAAGGTGGAAGGATCTTGAAGACAAAGCTGTACGAGCTTCCTCCACCAAGAAAGTATTCTCCGAACACGAACTGAATAAGCTCCCGTTCCCACCAAGGAAGCACAACATCCCCTTATCTGAAGACAAGAAGTATGACAAAGTACTCAACCTATTAAGAAACACCCAAGTAAATTTGCCTTTATCCGAGGTATTGGTTGAAATGCCTAAGTACACCAAGTTTGTGAAGGATGTTGTTTCTTCAAAGAAGAAGTTGGGCAAAATGGAGAAAAGATTGGGAGAGGAATGCTCCGCTATCATTGTGGAGAAATTCCTAAAAAGCGCGGCGATCCGGAAAATTTGTCTTAACTCTGAAAATCAAGGAATTAAGCTTCCCAAATTCTCTGTGTGATTTAGGAGCATCCATTAGTTTGATGTCTCTATCATGCTGCAAGAGGCGCACCTTGACCATCTATTGGAACCTACATCCATAAGCATCCAACTTGCGGATAGATCTTTCAAGAGAGCCAACGGAGTGCTTGAGACCTTACGGTCCAAGTAGACAAATTCACATTTCTGTTGATTGGTATGTCTTAGACACTAAAGAAGAAGATACCCCCTCCTCCTAGGGCGACCCTTCCTATCTACTGCTAGAGCCACTTTATAGATTGCGATGCAGGATTTGTCACCTACGTGTTGGAGATGAGGAAATGCGCTCTGAGTGTAGTTAAAGCCCTTAGATCACCTTGAAAACCCCTCGGCTTTGTGCTTGAAGCGTTAGATGATTTCACAGACTACACCCTAGGCAGGCTAGAGGCCGCCTATGGAGAAGACCTTCTTGAAGAGGACTCGGTGCTCTCTGAAAGAACTCTTTCTCCCTCGGAAGAAGTCGACTTGCTTGAGGCAAGAGTTTTGACCCTATCACCAGGAGGATCTAAAGCAGGGAGAATCAAGACCCGACTTAGAGGAACCTTTGAGGACCTTGTTCTCAAACCGCTACCTCGGCATTTGAAGTATATCTTCTTGAGAGAAGGTGGCGCTTACCTCTCGATTATCTCATCTAAACTATCGGCGGAAGAAGAAAGCTGAATTAACCGAAGTTCTAAAGAAAAATCGAGAGCTTTCGGTTGGCGAGATAGGAGATATAAGAGGAATCTCACGACATATGTATGCATAAAATAAGAAGCCGAAGAAGGTGCGAAGCGTATAAGACAACCACGAGAGGCGTTTAACCCACACATGCGAGGAAGTGGTGAAGAAAGAGATCATTAAGCTATTAGATATGGGGATTATTTATGCGATAGGCGGCAGCGATTGGGTCTCCCCACTCAAGTTGTACCAAAAAAGGAGGCATTACAATCGAAAAGAATGACAAAGGTGAAGAGGTATTTGTTAGATTAGTCCTTTGAGTGCGAGTTTGTATAGACTATAGGAAGCTAAGCGAGGTAACTTTAAAAGACCATTTCCCACTCCCGTTTATAGACCAAATGTTGGAGCGTTTGGCGGGGCATGAATTCTATTGTTTTCAGAGCGGTTACTCAGGTTACTTCCAAATCCTATTGACCCGAAGATCAAGAAAACAACCTTCACTGCCCTATGGTACTTTCGTCATATGGCGAATGCCCTTTGGACTTTGTAATGCACCAGCCACATTTCAAAGATGTATCTTGGCTATCTTTGATGGGCTTGTAGAGAAGTGCATGGAGGTGTTCATGGGCGACTTCTCGGTATTTGGCACATCATTTATGGGTATCTTAAAAATCTAGATGAAGTATTGCGAGAGGTGTGTAGAGAAGAATTTGATTCTCAAGCTGGGAAAAGTGCCATCGATGGTAACCGAAGGAATTGTTTTAGGTCACAAGATCTCCGCTAAAGGCATAGAGGTTGATAAAGCTAAGGTAGAGACTATTGAAAAGATGAATTACCCAGGAACACGAAGGAAGTAAGAAGCTTCCTTGGTCATGTGGGTTTCTGAGAGATTCATAAAAGATTTTTCAAAAATATCGAAACCTTTATCAACTTTCTTGAAGGATAGCGTCACCTTCAATTTCGATAATATTTGTCAAGTTGCCTTCAAAGAGCTTAAGCAGCGTTTGACCTGCCCCCTATCTGATCTCTCGGTTGGAACATACCGTTCGAAGCCGATGTGTGATGCCTCCAATTACGCTGTGGGTCTTTGTATTAGGACGAGAGGTTAATGGTAAATTCCAACCTATCTCAAATGCTTGAGTCACACCTTGAATCAGCCCAAGCAAATTACACCACTACGGAAAAAGGCTGTTAGCGGTTGTGTTTTCCATGGATAAGTTCATGACTATTTGCTTGGTGCCAAGGTAATTGTATGGGTGATCATGCGGCATTGCGTTACTTAATGAACAAGAAGGATGCTAAAACAAGGCTCACTTTGAGGTGGATTCTTACACTACAAGAATTCGATGTTCACATCAAGGACATAAGGGGTAGTGAGAACACCGTAGCGGACCATATTCGAGAGTACTACCGAGTGGTGAGGAAGATCCTTTGGACATTGATCTTTATTATCCGCCGAGGCGTCATGAATATGGATGTCCATAACCCGACCCCCCTTGGTATGCTTCGATTGTCAATTACCTTCATTCTAGCTATTTGAATCCCGAATTTTCCTATCGGGAGAGGAAGAAGTTCTTCTCGATTTGAAGTACTACGTCTGGGAAGAACCATATCTATTCAAGATCTGGAAGGATGGGTTACTCCGCCGGTGTGTACACGAATGTGAGCAACGGGATATTATTGAGCAATGTCATAGTGGCCCCGGCTGGCGGTCATTTTAATGCATGGAAGACCGTTGCCAAAATTTTTCAATGCGGTTTCTCTTGGCCCGGGATTTTTAAAGATACGGAAGCCTTACGCAAAGGCTGTGATAGATGCCGAGAACCGGTACTTTGACCGAGCGATATGATATGCCACTTCAACCCATATTGGAATGCGAAGTGTTTGGCGTGTGGGGCATAGACTTTATGGGACCATTTCCATCTTCATGCGGAAATAAATACATTACAGTGCTGTGTAGACTATGTCTCTAAATGGGTAGAGGCTGTCATAACTCCTTTGAATGATCACAGCTTGATCATGAAATTTACGAAGAAAAACATTTTTACGAGGTTTGCATTTGCCCTAGAGCCACGATCGTGATGAAGGTTCACACTTCATTAATAAACCCCTGGACGACACCTGCTAGCTAAGTATGATGTTAAGCATAAAAGTGGCACACCATATCACCCTATGACCCGGTGGGCAAGTTGAGCGTAGTAATCGAGCATCAAGAAAATCCTCGAGAAAGCGATCAACTCGCATCGTAAAGATTGGAGTGCAAGCTCGATGATGTCTTGTGGGCTTACCGGACCGCTTACAAAAACCCCATGGGTACATCACCATACCAAATGGTTTATGGAAAGCCCTGTCATTTGCCAGTGGAGTTAGAGCATAGAGCTTATTGGGCAATTAAGTTCCTAAACTTCGACTCCCAAGCTTGCGGAGAACGTAGGCTCAGCGAGATACATGAATTAGGCGAGTTCGGCTCCAAGCTTATGAGAATTCACGGATCGACAAGGAAAGGATGAAATTACTTCATGATAAAAGATAAAGAAAAGGAGTTTCATGTGTGGAAATTTGGTATTGTTATACAATTCGGTGCATCTTTTCCCGGGAAAGCTCGGGGCGCGTTAGTGCGGTCCATTTGAGGTCTGTCTGTCTTTCTAGCGGCGTTTTGGAACTTAAGGGATTGGTGATCAGCCTTTCAAGGTCAATGGTCAACGATGCAAACACTACATTGGCCAACCGAAGGAATCACCGAGGTGGTTAAATTCATTGATTTGTTAAGTTGTATCGCTTGAGAGTCGATGGCTGCGATGAGTTCTCCCAGGACCTATTCTCTCGATGATAATCTTGAATCACCAGTGAAGCTTTTGCCGGAAGAAGTGGGACATGGAACAATCTTTGGAAGGAAATGGATTTGAAGAAGCATAAAGTACGGAAGAGATCTCGGTCAGACGAGAAGATCAGACAGCACAGGAAAAATGGTTGGGGCGAATCCCGAACCTGCTGACTGCTTGTTTTTGTAGACCTAATTTTGTTAAGAATCTTGTCATTCTTTGAGATGACCGGCGGGAAGCCAAAGTGGCCCGACCGGGTTAGACTGAATTGAATGTCGAGCTAACGACATAAACCAAAAGCGCCACTAGGAGGCATCACAGATATCAAATCTCGTTTTAGTTTTTCTTAGTTCTTTTTGCTTTCGTATGTTATTTTAGTTAGTTTTACTAAGCTTTTATGTGTCTATCTATCAGTTTTTGCTTTCTAGTTATGGATCTTCACGGAGTTCGCCCTGAGGAGTTTCCACTCATTAGTCGGATCCCGCTGATCACAGTAGATGATGGACCAGGAGGCACTATAATTCTTCATGTAGATTTTGATATTAGTACTCAGGTTAAGACCATCACATACGTTATCATTGTTCCACCTTGTTCGGGAGGCAGCGATTTCACGACTGAGGAGTTGCAGGAGGCAATAAGGCGTCCGTACAAGATACTTAATGATTCTATCTTGTGGTTGCTTGGCAGTGCTGCTGGTGAGCATTTCGAGAGTCTTGAGGTGGTGGTGAGGATTGGTGTTTGCGGGATGAGTTCGATTTTCCTCCGGCTATCGACATGCTTCGACGTCTCATTCGCGTAGTGGGTGGGGACGAGATCTCACGCAGAACCGATGACCTCTTAGTTAGTTTTACCTCCGTCGAGCCCGACGTAAAATGAAAGCGTTGGGTGGGAGGCAACCCTTTGTTACTTATCTATTTTTGTTTTGATGGTACTTTGTTAATTTGCAGTTGTATTTTTAAAATCTTAATTAGGTTAATAAGAAGATGCACTTTTGAATTTAAGTTGTATGGAATTGTATGATTTTCGCATTTAAGCCTCACTGGACGCCCGTCCATAAGTATGAACGCCCGTCCAGCATGACTAATTTTAAGACGAACGTTCACTGGGCCTGGACGTTCGTCCGTTAATCTCCCTCCAATCCTGTATGTGATTCAAAATCTCAGACGAGCGTCTACTAAACTGGACGCCCGTCCAGTTCATCTAATTTCCCAGTGGGCCGCCCGTCCGCTGAGTTGGACAGCGTCCATACTGCATCTATATATACCCCTCGCCGAATGAACTTTCACTTTTCGAGAATTTTCAAAAGCAAAAGCGGTTGCTCTCCTCCTTTTGCCCTAAATTCAAGAATTCTTGACCAAATCGGCGATTCAAAGTGCTACTGAGGCCGCTTTTCACCCCCTCTCTTTGATTCTCACCACCGAATCCTCCAACGCCACGATATTATTGGCGAATCGGACCCCATTGCGATCCGACTCTTGAGAGAAAAATTTCGATTTTGGGCGATATTTTTGCGTTGTTTGGACCGATTTTCACCTCAATCAACATCTACTCATCCTACTTGGTAAGTTCCTAACAACTTTTCAGGTTTAATTCACGTTTTGGCAAGTTCGATCTTTGGGTCGGCTCGCTCACTTGAATACCATCTTAACTCGTCTCTTTTTTCTTTTTTTTGTTTCCTTTTGATGCATTATGGTGGTATGGTGTGTGATGGATGATGAATGGGTTGTTGGGTGATGATTGTGGTTCGGTTGGTTTGAAATCCCGCTTTGGATGATAAGCGGGTAACCCTTGTTCTTTGTGAATCGTTTGGTTTAGACATTTAGGTTAATATGGTGAAGAAAGCGGTCATTAAGCGAGAGGCCTGGTAAAGAGAAGGTTGTCGAATCGGGCAAGCGTAAGCGTTTGGATGATGACCCTTCTAATTTAGACCCTAACCGAGGTGTGAGTATTCGGGAGCAACCCCCAGAGCCACCCAAACTAGGACAACCTTGAGAGATGAATCCACCTCGGACTGAGACGGACGATGATACTCGCTTTAGTCACGGAGGCCTAGGGTCCATCGGGGAAGCACCTTCTAGAGTGAGGCTACGGAGGAAGCGCCCGTGCACAAAGAGACTGAACCTAGGGCAGAAAATCCTAGAAAGAGAGTGAGGCCGGCAGTGCCTATACCCTTGCCTCGTAGATTTGTCAATCCAAAAGCACACGAGGTCTACACAAAACACTACTTTGCAAGAAATATGTTGATCGAAAGGGCAGTGTTGGAGACAAATGTGGATCCCTCTTTTGTGCAACTGTTGAAGGATAAGCAATGGGACGCCTTGATGAAAATCCCGACGACTCCGGTTAATGATTCTTTGGTTAGAGAATTTTATGCCAACTTTTCAGAAACCAACTTGGATACGGGTGTGGTGATGGTGAGGGGTGTCAAGGTTCCGTTTACGCCCCAAGTCATTAATGCAAAATATGGTTTGGCGGCTTTCGAGGGATTGGATTATAAAGACGAGATTAAGCGGCGGGATGCGGGACAAGACCCGTTGGAGGAGTTGAGGTTGACGGTTTGCCCGATGTTGCATGGACACTTAGGCCGGCGGCGATCATGAGAGATTGTTACTACGGCGTGGTGCGAATATTGGAGAGTTTCTTGCCGTTTCATCAGTCGTTCTTGCCGAAGAATAATTTGACACACTTTCACATAGGCGACCTTGGGATGATGTATGCTTTGGTTTTCAAGTTAAATGTGGATGTTGGCGAGCAATTTATGATGAGTTGGTGTTGATCAAAAGAATTACAAGCGCGATTTGATTGTACCCCATTTGATTCATCGAGATATGCGGCGATGCCGGAGTGCGGAGTATAGGCGGGATCACAAGCCTAAGAACCGAGAGGTATTCAGAGAGAAAGCTCCGTCTACGGGTGAGTGCGAGGCCGTTCCGTTCACGAGCCTGGTTCCGCCGGCACCACCTCGAGCCTCCGTTCTTTTACGGATTATCTTCTTCCGAGATTACTCGGCACGGTATGGCTCATAGTTTGAGGCGATGTTGAGTGACATCCGGGATGGCCAAGATAATATTTTGTCGGTTTTAGAGTGTATCGTTGATGGGCGGCAACCGAGAGATCGGCGGGTATTCGATGCGATAATATGGATTATGTCTACTCCGAGCGGATAGGCGGGTGATAGCCGAGGTGGTCAAGATGGAGGAGAAGCCGAGTCGTCGATGATGAGGAGGATGAGCCTCGAGTGAGACCTGCTCTTTGCATCTACTACGCCGCTTTGAGCCTACAGGCGACATCTATCTACGGTGGTGTCCCTTCCACGGATCCTTCTCCGGTTGATGCTCCGCTTCACTTTGAGTGATGTTGGGATTTTTATGCATTCTCTGTTTGATGTATTTCTTTCTTTTCTCCGACTTCGATTTGGTTGTACGATGACTATTTCTACTTTCCTTTTGGATGCTTCTATGATTTTTGCACTTTCTATTTTTCTCGCTACTGTTGACTATCGTAGGGGTGTGTTTTAGTAAATAATGTAAGCTGTCTAGCACCACGTCCTTGGATTGCGATTTCATTGGTATTATGATCATTTTTGGATTGACACTTGTTGTTCTATCTCTTGCATTCATTCTTTTCACATTATTCCGTTATTGTACCCCGTTCTCCCCGAGATGTTTCCATGTTTTTCCAAGTTGGGCAGGTCTATTTTAGCAGTTTGTCCGGGCTACATTGTGTTACTACCTAGGCTCCGTCCTGCCTGATTCGTGTACTGGCTGCAATCCGCTAAGTGTTCTTTTATTTTTAGTTACGCACAACATGAGGGCATGTTGAACTTTTAAGTGTGGGGAGGGCTTAGTCGGTATGTATCTATACATTTGCTTACATGATATTATTTCTATGCTAAAATGAGCTAAATTTTCAAAATTTTGTTTTGTCGAGTAGGCAATATATGCGTTTTTGTTCGATTTGTTATAGTCATTGATCTTTGTATACCATATTTTTAGTGAATTAGTTGTTTCACCAAAATTTATTTTTCACGAGCCATAGTGAATGATGAGCTACGTTATAAAGTTATACCCGTTTTGGATTAGTAGTTTTGATTTTCTTATAAGTCATGTGCTTAGTGCTACGTATATATCGTGCGAATTATGATAGTTTGTATTTAGTTCCGAAGTATGAGATACTGTGAATATCTAGACGTTTGAATGTGATAAGTAACACGTAGCTATTGTCAAAGTGAAAAAGTTGAATTAATAAGTTAAATGGGTGTGTCGGAAGCTAGTCGATGATTTGAGTGCGGTAGGGTTTACCACGTAAGTCCTATTCCACTATGATGACTAAAAGCTCACGACAGTTAGGAAAAGCGGCCTTATGATTGGAGTAAGGTAGGGTATTATCTCGAAATGTCCTATTCTACTATGAGGGCAATAGCTTCTTCTAATGTGTGTTTAGAGTGAAATAGTTAAATCAACTAGAGAATTGGTATGGAATGGATATAAGGCTTAGTTATCGTCTATCTTATCCCCAGTAGAAACTGATAGATATGATGTAGGGATTATCCTCTGAGTATTTCAGAAAGGCCCTAGATTCATTCGATCATATTTTCCGGGATATGTCACGTTTGTAGGGTGCATCTTATGAGTGTCATTTATTGCTTTATTCTACGAGGGGTATTAGCTAGTTTTGCTTTGAGTTCCTCAAGTTTGGATTTAGTGGAAGTTTGTTATGGCTATGCACACACACTCACGTGGGTGAACATCTAATTTATTGACTATGTGGTATATGTGTTGAGATGTCTATATTCTTTCCGAGCCTTTATCTTGTTTTGTTTTGCTCAAGCGAGCAAAAGCTAAGTGTGGGGAGTTGTAAAGGGTGAATTACGTGCTTTATAACGTTATATTTGATAAGGTTTTCCCGACATTCGTATTAATCGCATGGAAATCACGTGTTTAAATGGAATATTGGGCAAATGGCGTTGCTAAGGAGTTAATCGCAAAGTCGATGGATTTGTATGTTTTAATTATGATTTTTATGATTATTAGAATTGTGTTACGCTTTGCGGTGTTTTTGATGTGATGTAGATACATGTTGGAGGCTAAAAGATGATCAAAAGTTGATAAAGTTCGAGCTAATTGATGACGAAGAGATAAAGATGGAAAGATTGAAGATAAGGTTGGAGAAACCCAAATTCTATCAATTTGAAGCGGCGTCTAGAGGCGGCGTCCAAAGTGGGCGGCGTTTAAAGCATGGAGCGAGCGTCAGGAGTAGATTTGACATTCAGCAAGTTTGGGCGCTTGATTTGGGCGTTAGGCGGACGAACGTTTGAGAAAGCTTCAGCCCGATTCGAAGTTCATTATAGAAGCAGACAGCGTTGAAGAATGGGCGGGCGTCCGACCGCCGATCAAGCACAACCGACTTAGTTTTGACCTAGCCGTCTTAGTTCATCTATATATAGCGACTTGTATCAAACCCTAAAATCATCATCACACAACCTATAGTCGATTTTCATAAATAAACAAAGCAGCGACTTGTCTTTTCTTTTGGTTTTGAATACAATCAAAAGCATCTTTTGATTTCAAAGTTAATATGAGTAGCTAAACTCTTGGGTTGGACGAACGGGTGAAGCAATTCAAGAGGCGTTACAGTTTTCTTATTTTTAGCGGTTTATTTCGACAAAGGTTAGATTTATATTGCGTTTATTTCGTGCTTGACATCGATAGATAAAGCTTGTGATATTCGTTTAACGATAGTTGAATGATACCTAGATCACGCAATAATAATCGATTAATTAATTTGTCGAGAAACGAAAGTTATCGAATTGTTAATCTAAATAATAGGTTCGAAAGAATTTATGCCTATCATGCTTGAAGAATCAATCTTTGATAAAAGTTGATAAACAAATTATCTAAGATATTAGTAATTTGCGTTTAGTATAGGTTAATTTTGACCTTGGTTGATTTGCATGCGTAGGAAATTAGGAGCTGTGCGATTATCTTGAATTGTGGATCTTTGTTAAATGCGCTTTTTCTCCCCATTATTTGATAAACTTGAAATCATTAGTTACGTGATACTCTTAGCCTAAACTTAAAAACGCATTAAACCTCACGTTCCTCGTGGGATCGACCCGGCATAACCGCTTTACTACAAGCTTTGCACTTGGAGCGACTAACCGGATTTTTATTACTTGTCTTTTTGTTTCGTTTACAAAAAAATCCATCACAATAACCTACGTCATACACTTAGTTTCTATCCATGAATCTGCATTGTTTAATTAATGTGTATCTAAGTTAGTTTATATGAATGCTTTACGAGTTCTTTGTTTAATCTGTTTTGTATGAAGAAAAGCCTTGAGAGATACGTTCAGGATGTAATCTGGGAGCGAAATTTATTCGGGTGACCGAATGAGTTCACTCGGTCGACCGAGCCCACCTATTCGGTCGATCGAGCCCCTGGTTTCATCTGTTAAATAGCCACGTCTTTATGGTTAGGTTAACTTAATAGAATTTATTATCTCGGTAGAGGTATGGCTATGGCTATGTTACTCGCTTAGTTTAATTAAAAGCGTGTAAAAGGAAATACCAATATAAAACTCTTAGGTAGGCTTATGAATTGATCTTGGACGTTCGGCGTTATCTAGGTAGGTTTATATTTGGGAATTGCATGCACCTTGTTACACGTAGATCGTAAACTAGCATGAGACTATAACTTGGTAATTGCTAGTTGGACGAGAGCTTGAGTAATCGTTTAGGAAGTATAAATACGCCTAACCATAGGAATGTTGCTGGGACGAGGTGTACGGTCAATATCGGCATCCTTAGAGTCGTAAGCGTGTGAGTTATATGAGATGGAGGCACTAAAAGGCGAAGTCACGTAATGTAGCACGATGATCAGCAACCTAAACGGTGCTAAGTCAAGTTAAAGAGGATGACTCCGTAGCCAATCTAAGATAGATACAAGCGGATTGTGATTAATAAGTTCGGATTTATTATATAAATTATCTAGGTCCAAACGATAAAGACTATAATTGGGGAGGTTAATTACGTTGTGTCGAGTCGTGTCTTTACTTTACTTGTCTTATGTTGGTCGTAGACCGCCTCTATGTCCTTGACATGTTTAATTAATTGTTTGTATATAAGATGATCCACAATTGGTTCCTGTGGGATCGACCTTGATTCACTATAGCTATACTACGATGGGCCTAGTCCTCTTGCTAATCTTGGTTTATGGTGGTCGAGTATATTATAACCTGATTGACCCGATCAAGTTTTTGGCGCCGTTGCCGGGAACCAACGGTCAATTTTATATATAAATAATTTTCTTATTCATGTCAAGTTTTCGGTTTTAGAAGTCTGTTTTTACGTTTTGAGTCCCTCTCGGTTGTCGCTTCTGTCTCGAAAATTCCACTTTAAAAATAAAAAAATAAAAAAAAATTTTATTCGGTCGACCGAGAGATCTCATTCGGTCGGCCGAGAACTTATAATATTTTTGTTTTGTTCTTGTCTGCTCTGTTTATACGGTTTCGATTTGTGTTTTTTGAGTGCGGAATTTCGGCGTGTCTGTTTATCCCCGTATGTTTAATCCGTAGGTCTGATAGCAGCATGGGAAACCATGTTAAAATCAGTCTACGGTCTGTTTGTTTTTGTTTTTCTTCTGTTTTCAGAAACCAGGGAAGCAATATTCTGAGTCAGTAATTTTTTGTGGGCGCTGAGAAAATAACCCAGCAAACATGTGGAGCTATGAATCTAAGATGGGAAAATAAATGGAAGCAATACCTTTAAAGCACCAAGATGGCTCCGAAATTTTTTTTAAAGGCTTAAATTCTTCGTGGTACAATGTTGAAGGCAAGGTACTACCTTTTTTTGCTTATGTTTTACTACCTTTTGTTTTTTTTTGAGCATAAGTTAGCCTATACATGAACCTTAGTTTGAATCTTAGCCCGGAGTTGGTTTGTAAGAATAATTTTATTAGTGTGGAAGGTTACGCCCCAAATCATCTCTCATCTAGAGGTGTAAGAAAACATGTAGTCGTTGAAAGGAGGCGGTGAAAAAGAGTTCCTAGTAGTTCTCGTTAAAATCTCTTGGTCCTATGCATGAGATTGCTTCTACCGGCAGGGAGCAACAAATTGTGTAGTTTAAACATTCAAAATCTAAAGAAGACGTTGAGTTTTGAGAGAACACAATCTTCTGCTTTCATTGAGTTTTATGGTGATGGCTTCTCGGTGAACCCACCTTAAGCAGAAAGCGAGATTACGCTTTGGGTGACAATTTAGAAATCGGAGACTCTTAGTACATTGGTTCGAAATGGTCAAACCATGGGTGGCGAGTTTAACCGAGCTCGCTCAATCGACTCCCTCCACGTGTGATGTACGTTACTGGATGATTCAACAAGACTTAGCATAGCCGATAAGCCTTCAGGCTAAGCGGGGCTTGATCTTGACGGATTGGCCTGAACTGTCACATATGTTCCAACGAATAAGACGGCATAGGCTTGCCTACATAACCGACCTTATTCGGAGTACTTTGATTCATTGTTTCTTATTGTCATGGTCAAAACCGTAAATTTTAACCGAGTTTCTTAGAATTCACTAATTCCTAAAAGCGAGAGCCGAGGTAAGAGCTTTGTATAAATGGTATGGATAAATGTCGCGTTTCTAGGTCTCACAACCAAGGGAAGGGTATTAATCATAAAAGCAAAACGCCACCTCTAATAGTGCTCTCAGAGGGTCAAAGTCCAGCGATCCAAGAATGATAATCGACAAGGATAATCTTTGGAAAGTCGAAGTGAGGACTTTAAACTCGTAACTACATCTTTAAAACCCTTAGGATTTCTTTTTAGGATTATAGGTTTTGTTTTCTTTGAGTCAAATAAGAGTAACGTGAAATATGTTGAGGTTTTTATTTTGCCGTGTTCGATGGCAATTGGGCTAAGGATGTGCAAAACTTTTTTACTCAATATAGGCCACGTGAATTAGAGTTCAGTGAGGAGAGTCGAAAAATTGCTAAAGAAAAGAAAATTAGCAATCAACCTTAAGATGGAAGCATTAAGAGAGCTTGAGAATTATTGAAAATGTAATGAGAGAATCATTGGTGCGAACAAGAACAATCTTGGTCAAATTCTAAAACTTTTAGGTGATCCAAGTGAAAATCCAAAGTAGTGTGCAATTCATTCGCAATTATCCTTATCTTTCCCTTTACACTTTTTCACCTTCAAACTTTTCGATCCTCTCACCAATCTGCCTTTAGCAGTTCACATTTCTAACCATTCTTTCATCGCTCTCTTTCTTTCCATCCGTTTCACTCTCCCACCCAATCCCATTCCTTTAACACAATTTCTTACCCACCCTTTATCTTTTCTTCCCAACCTTATGTGTATCTTTTCTAAACCCATCATACTCTCAACCTCCATTTTGTTTATAAAATACCTTATGCGTTATGGAATTTGAAATATTGCTAAGCTTTAATGATAATTTTGATTTTCATGATCCTAGTTGGGGAAGTGTAGCTATGACCCTAGCTAGATTTTAAAGGTTTTGGTTCGATGCAAGTACAACTTATCTTTCTACCGAAGTTTTAAATTTCACATCTTTTCCGACTATTCCGGCATCTCTAGATGATAGGTTTTGTTCTACATTATCACACCGATCCGACCTTGTTGATGACGGTTATGACTTTTACGTGATACATTGGGTTATTAATAATTTCGAGGAGTAGCTACATCTCCCTAAGTTGTTGATATCCAATGCAAGCGAGAAGTTTATGCGTTAAGTGTTTGATTTTATCTTTAGCCAATAGGTCGCATTCAATCTGTTATACCTTACCAAGTTTCTCTTTTCCTGGATTGAATACCTTTTCGATAAAGTCACCCTCGTGTTTTCCCACTTGGGGTAATGCTTTTTGATCTTTGTCTTCTCCACCCGGTTTTAAGAATATTTATGCGGTGGAGGTTGTAGATGAAGACCACCATCTTTAGTTGCTTGTTTATTTTTCTTTCTATTTAGTATTTTTCTTTTCCCTTGTCTTTGGTTGTATAAAATAAAGTGGCTTAAACTGTTTTTAGGTATTTATACCTCATTACTGCCACATTATTTATAACTTCCATAGACATGGTGTTATTAACGGTTTCGTGGAGTTTGTCTGCTTATACAGGTTTTCACTTGCTTCTCCACAAAGTGCTGAAATTTACTCCGATCTTTTTTCCTTTAGTTGAGAGCCGTTTCCAGAGCTAAGTCTTTTTCTTAACTTCTCATTTATTTTTGTCATTGAGGACAATGCCATGTTTAAGTGGGGGGTAGGAGACTTAGCCATGTTATGTTATAATTGAAAATTGAATGAAACGGCACATGATTGAAAAATTTGAATAAATACCACATTATTTATCTCGTACCCTTAGAATTGCGAGTTCCTAGCTAAGAATTGATAGGAAAGGAACTAAGTTTCATGAGTACGTGATCATTTTATACTTATGTTAAGTAAATTTAAGGATATTCATGCCCGTTTTTGCAAGTAGTTATTTATTATTCAATTACTCAACCTGTGAATCGAGAATACCGCGCAAATCATAATAACTGACGAATATTGTGTACATTGCATAGATGATTGGTTATGTAGACTTAGTGTCGATACTTATTGGCTGATGTATTCTTATCTTCTTGCCAACAAAAGCGGAGTAATAAGCTTGAGACGTACCTGTGTTTTAGCAAAATGTTAGACACTGGGCTTGTAGTAACATTACCAAAGTAGCCCCGCGCTTGTGGTAATATTCGATGCTATACATGATCTAAGATAGGGGGATACTCTAAAAAGTTTTCTTCCTTGAGATTTATAGTATTTGAAAAATATGAAGATATGAAAAGAATATTCAACTCTTTAAGAGGCTTTGAGTAGTACTCGGTCTCCAAGTCCAAAAAACCCTATAGATACGCTCTTGCTTATTGCTCTAGTGCTTCAAAAATTTAAAGGCTTGAGAAGTATGAATGCTGAGGTTGGTAGGTTGAGATTACGAAGTTGGCATAAACTCTAATCTTGCTACGAATATATAAAACTAAATGCACATGCACACATCACTTCGATTCATAGTGAGTAGTGAATAATGGATATCTTATGAGCATGACTAGTATGAGTTGACTTGAGCTTCTTGCGTAAGTATGACCCGACCATGGGAAATGTTGTCTTGGGAAATGACTTATTGATGCTTTGTTCGGGACGATCAAAGTCTAAGTGGGGGGTAGTTGATGACGGTCAAATTATACCCGTAAAAGTCATCAACGTTGACCTTAAATCGAGATTAATAATGTATATTTCAAATTAAATCACATGTTTATATTTATTATTTAATGTTAAGTGATTATTAATATGATATTTGGTATTTATTGCTTTTATTATTAAAGGACCGATTTATTGTGCGATAAATGCTGATTTTGTAGATCGTGATAAATCGGGAAGATAAATATCGCGTAATCGTGAAATCTCAAGATAATGAAGAGGAAATCGGAGCATTAAATGAAAGATTAATCGAGCAACACGCAAGCGCAAAGGGGGAGCAAGATAGACGAAAAGCGATTAACGTGTGCAAAAGTAGGTTCGGTCGACCGAGCCTATAGCTTCGATCGACCGAGTGTCGCTCTCGGTTGACCGAGTGTCGGCTTCGGGCGAGGCTTATATCGGCTTATATCGTGCTTATCTTCTAGGACCACCCTAAGTCGGCAAAAACCTCTATATAAGCAAAGCACTACGAGAATTGTAATACACACCTTGAATACCTTAGAATATCATTCAATAAAATCACTCTATTCATATCTTGATTCAATGTAGTTTATTGAGGGTGTTTCCGACAATTTAAGAAATTTGCATTATGTAAGCCTTTATTTTCTGTTTCTTTTCTTTTAAGTAATTAATCCCTCCCAATTATGCTTTATTGTTTGAGTTAGTTAATTCATAGCTAGATGATTTAGATCTAGGCTATGACGTTAGGGATGTGGCGATACCTTGTCTATGAGGATCCCATAACCTACGTCATACACTTAGTTTCTATCCATGAATCTGCATTGTTTAATTAATGTGTATCTAAGTTAGTTTATATGAATGCTTTACGAGTTACTGTTTAATCTGTTTTGTATGAAGAAACGCTGAGAGATACGTTCAGGGATGTAATCTGGGAACGAAATTTATTCGGGTGACCGAATGAGTTCACTCGGTCGACCGAGCCCACCTATTCGGTCGACCGAGCCCTGGTTTCATCTGTTAAATAGCCACGTCTTTATGGTTAGGTTAACTTAATAGAATTTATTATCTCAGTAGGTATGGCTATGGCTACGTTACTCGCTTAGTTTAATTAAAACGTGTAAAAAGGAAATACCGATATAAAACTCTTAGGTAGGCTTATGAATTGATCTTCGGACATTCAGCGTTATCTAGATAGGTTTATATTTGGGAATTGCATGCACCTTGTTACACGTAGATCGTAAACTAGCATGAGACTATAACTTGGTAATTGCTAGTTGGACGAGAGCTTGAGTAATCGTTTAGGAAGTATAAGTACGCCTAACCATAGGAATGTTGCCTGGACGAGGTGTACGGTCAATATCGGCATCCTTAGAGTCGTAAGCGTGTGAGTTATATGAGATGGAGGCACTAAAAGGCGAAGTCACGTAATGTAGCACAGTGATCTAGCAACCTTACCGGTGCTAAGTCAAGTTAAAGAGGATGACTCCCGTAGCCAATCTAAGATAGATACAAAAGGATTGTGATTAATAAGTTGAGTTTATTATATAAATTATCTAGGTCCAAACGATAAAGACTATAATTGGGGAGGTTAATTACGTTGTGTCGAGTCGTGTCTTTACTTTACTTGGCTTATGTTGGTCGTAGACGCGCCTATGTCCTTGACATGTTTAATTAATTGTTTGTATATAAGATGATCCACAATTGGTTCCTGTAGGATCGACCTTGATTCACTATAGCTATACTACGATGGGCCTAGTCCTCTTGCTAGTACTGGTTTATGGTGGTCGAGTATATTATAACCTGATTGACCTCGATCAAATTGCTGGAAACACCCTCAATAAACTACATTGAATCAAGATATGAATAGAGTGATTTTATTGAATGATATTCTAAGGTATTCAAGGTGTGTCTTTACAATTTCGTAGCTGCTTGCTTATATAGAGGTTTTTGCCGACTTAGGGTGGTTCTAGAAGATAAGCACGATATAAGCCGGAAACCGCCCCGAAGCTGACACTCGGTCGACCGAAGCTATAACGGCTCTCAACTAAAGGAAAAAAGATCGGAGTAAATTTCAGCACTTTGTGGAGAAGCAAGTGAAAACCTGTATAAGCAGACAAACTCCACGAAACCGTTAATAACACCATGCCTATGGAAGTTATAAAATAATGTGGCAGTAATGAGGTATAAATACCTAAAAACAGTTTAAGCCACTTTATTTTATACAACCAAAGACAAGGAAAAGAAAAATACTAAATAGAAAGAAAAATAAACAAACAACTAAAGATGGTGGTCTTCATCTCACAACCTCCACTTGCATAAATATTCTTAAAACCGGGTGAGAAGACAAAGATCAAAAAGCATTACCCCAAGTGGGAAAACACGAGGGTGACTTTATCGAAAAGGTATTCAATCCAGGAAAAGAGAAACTTGGTAAGGTATAACAGATTGAATGCGACCTATTGGCTAAAGATAAAATCAAACACTTAACGCATAAACTTCTCGCTTGCATTGGATATCAACAACTTAGGGAGATGTAGCTACTCCTCGAAATTATTAATAACCCAATGTATCACGTAAAAGTCATAACCGTCATCAACAAGGTCGGATCGGTGTGATAATGTAGAACAAAACCTATCATCTAGAGATGCCGGAATAGTCGGAAAAGATGTGAAATTTAAAACTTCCGGTAGAAAGATAAGTTGTACTTGGATCGAACCAAAAACCTTTAAAATCTAGCTAGGGTCATAGCTACACTTCCCCCAACTAGGATCATGAAAATCAAAATTATCATTAAAGCTTAGCAATATTTCAAATTCCGCAACGCAAAGGTATTTTGTAAACAAAATGGAGGTTGAGAGTATGATGGGTTTAGAAAAAGATACACATAAGGTTGGGAAGAAAAGATAAAGGGTGGGTAAGAAATTCTGTTAAAGGAATGGGATTGGGTGGGAGAGTGAAACGGATGGAAAGAAAGAGAGGCGATGAAAGAATGGTTAGAAATGTGAACTGTTGGGGCAGATTGGTGAGAGGATCGAAAAGTTTGAAGGTGAAAAAGTGTAAAGGGAAAGATAAGGATAATTGCAGAATGAATTGCACACTACTTTGGATTTTCACTTGGATCACCTAAAAAGTTTTAGAATTTGACCAAGATTGTTCTTGTTCACACCAATGATTCTCTGTTACATTTTCAATAATTCTCAAGCTCTCTTAATGCTTCCATCTTAAGGTTGTTTGCTAAATTTCCTTTTCTTTAGCAATTTTTCGACTCTCCTACGGAACTCTAATTCACGTGGCCTATATTGAGTAAATTTTTTTTGCACATCCTTAGCCTAATGGCCATCAGAACACGGCAAAATAAAAAACCTCAACATATTTCACGTTACTCTTATTTGACTCAAAGAAAACAAAACCTATAATCCTAAAAAGAAATCCTAAGGGTTTTAAAGAAGTAGTTCTGAGTTGAAAGTCCTCAGCTCGACTTTCCAAAAAGTATCCTTGTCAGTTATCATTCTTGGATCGCCAGACTTTGACCCTCTGAGCACTATTAGAGGTGGCTTTTTGCTTTTGCGGATTAATACCCTTCCCTTGGTTGTGAGACCTAGGAAACGACATTTATCCATACCATTTATACAAAGCTCTTACCTCGGCTCTCATTTTAGGAATTAGTGAATTCTAAGAAACTCGGTTAAAATTTACGGTTTTGACCTTGACAATAAGAAACAATGAATCAAAGTACTCCGAATAAGGTCGGTTATGTAGGCAAGCCTACGCCGTCTTATTCGTTGGAACATATGTGACAGATTCAGGCCAATCCGTCAGGATCAAGCCCGTTAGCTGAAGGCTTATCGGCTATGCTAAGTCTTGTTGAAGCTCGCTGTAACGTACATCACACGTGGAGGGAGTCGATTGAGCGAAGCTCGGTTAAACTCGCTTGACCATGGTTTGACCATTTCGAACCAATGTACTAAGAGTCTCCGATTTCTAAATTGTCACCCAAAGCGTAATCTCGCTTTCATTTAAGGTGGGTTCACCGAGAAGCCATCACCATAAAACTCAACGAAAGCGTAAGATTGTGTTCTCTCAAAACTCAACGTCTTCTTTAGATTTTGAATGTTTAAACTACACAATTTGTTGCTCCCTGCCGATAAGAGAAGCAATCTCATGCATAGGACCAAGAGATTTTAACAGAACTACTAGGAACTCTTTTTCCTCGCTTCCTTTCAACGACTACATGTTTTCTTACACCTCTAGATGAGGCAGATTTGGGGCGAGATCCTTCCACACTAATAAAATTATTCTTACAAACCAACTCCGGGCTAAGATTCAAACTAAGGTTCATGTATAGGCTAACTTATGCTCAAAAAAAAACAAAAGGTAGTAAAACATAAGCAAAAAAAGGTAGTATCTTGCCTTCAACATTGTACCACGAAGAATTTAAGCCTTTAAAAATTTTTCGGAGCCATCTTGGTGCTTTAAAGGTATTGCTTCCATTTATTTTCCCATCTTAGATTCGTAGCTCCACATGTTTCTTTGGGTTATTTTTCTCGCCTACTAAAAATTATCGACTCGTAATATTGCTTCCTGGTTTCGCAAATAGAGAAAAAACAAAACAAGCAGACCGTAGATCGATTTTAACACGGTTTCCCTTGTCGCTATCGGACTCACGGATTAAACATCTGAGGATAAGCAGACACGCGAAATTCCGACTTCGAAAAACACAAATCGAAACCGTAAAAGCGAGCAGGACAAAACATAAATATTATAAGTGCTCTGTCGACCGAATGAGGTCTCTCGGTCGACAGAATAAATTTTTATTTTATTTTATTTTATTTTATTTTTTAAGCTGGAATTTTAAGACAGAGCAGACAACCAGAGGGACTCAAAACGTAAAAACAGACTCTAAAACCGAAAACTTGACATGAATAAGAAAATTATTTATATATAAAATTGACCGTTGGTTCCCCGGCAACGGCGCCAAAAACTTGATCGGGGTCAATCAGGTTATAATATACTCGACCACCATAAACCAGTACTAGCAAGAGGACTAGGCCCATCGTAGTATAGCTATAGTGAATCAAGGTCGATCCCACAGGGAACCAATTGTGGATCATCTTATATACAAACAATTAATTAAACATGTGAAGGACATAGAGGCGGTCTATGACCAACATAAGACAAGAAAAGTAAAGACACGACTCGACACAACGTAATTAACCTCCCCAATTATAGTCTTTATCGTTTGGACCTAGATAATTTATATAATAAACTGAACTTATTAACTGTCAATCCGTTTGTATCTATCTTAGATTGGCTACGGGAGTCATCCTCTTTAACTTGACTTAGCACCGGTTAGGTCACTAAATCACTGTGATATTGTTACGTGACTTCGCCTTTTGGTGCCTCCATCTCATATAACTCACACGCTTACGACTCTAAGGATGCCGATATTGACCGTACACCTCGTCCAGGCAGCATTCCTATGGTTAGGCGTACTTATACTTCCTAAACGATTACTCAAAGCTCGCCCAACTAGCAATTACCAAGTTATAGTCTCATGCTAATCTCGACGACGTAAGCAGTGCATGCAATTCTTAATATAAACCTACCTAGATAATCTTTGAACGTCTGAAGATCAATTCATGAGCCTACCTAAGAGTTTTATATCGGTATTACCTTCTTACACGTTTTAATTAAACTAAGCGAGTAACGTAGCCATAGCCATACCTACTGAGATAATAAATTCTATTAAGTTAACCTAACCATAAAGACGTGGCTATTTAACGGATAAAACAGGGCTCGGTCGACCGAATAGGTGGGCTCGGTCGACCGAGTGAACTCATTCGGTCACCTGAATCAATTTCGTTCCCAGATTACATCCCTGAACGTATCTCTCAGCGTTTCATCATACACAACGGATTAAACAGTAATTCGTAAAGCATTCATATAAACTAACTTAGATACACATTAATTAAACAATGCAGATTCATGGATAGAAACTAAGTGTATGACGTAGGTTATGGGATCCCCATAGACAAGGTGTCGCCACATCCCTAACGTCATAGCCTAGATCTAAATCATCTAGCTATGAATTAACTAACTCAAACAATAAAGCATAATTGGGAGGGATTAATTACTTAAAAGAAAAGAAACAGAAAATAAAGGCTTACATAATGCAGCCCTTAAATTGCTGGAAACATCCTCAATAAACTACATTGAATCAAGATATGAATAGAGTGATTTTATTGAATGATATTCTAAGGTATTCAAGGTGTGTCTTTACAATTTCGTAGCTGCTTGCTTATATAGAGGTTTTTGCCGACTTAGGGTGGTTCTAGAAGATAAGCACGATATAAGCCGGAAACCGCCCCGAAGCTGACACTCGGTCGACCGAAGCTATAGGCTCGGTCGACCGAACCTACTTTTGCACACGTTAATCGTTTTTCTCGTCTATCTTGCTCCCCACTCCACGCTTGCGTGTTGATCTAATTAATTTTTCATTTAATGCTCCGATTTCCTTCCTCTATTATCTTGAGATTTACTGATTGAATGACATTTATTCTCTCGTTTTGTCGTGATCTACAAAATCAGCATTTATCGCACAGTAAATCGGATAAAAACGAGTAAATATCAATTTACATAATATAAATCACATAACATTAAATATTAAATATAAACGTGTGATTTAATATAAAATGCGTATTATTAATCTCGATTTAAGGTCAATGTTGATGACTTTTACGGGTATAATTTGACCGTCATCAGCTAGCTTCAGACCCGTAATCATGGCTTCGTACTCTACCTCGTTGTTGGTGGCCTTGAACTCAAACCGAAGTGCATAGGGGAATTCTTCTCCCTTCGGACTGACCAATAGTGATCCAGCTCCTGACCCTTCTTTACTAGATGCCCCATCGACCTGAATGGTCCATTGCTCCTCTAGCGCTTGCTTCTCTTGCTCTAGTTGAATAGATAATCCCTCGTCAATGAAGTCTGCCAGGGCTTGGGCTTTAACTGCGGTTCGAGGTAATAATTCGATATCATACTCAGCTAATTCAACGACCTATTTCGCTAGCCGACCCGATGTTCGGGCTTGGCCAAAATTTGTTTCAAAGGCTGGTCAGTGACCACTGCGATTGGGTGTGCTTGGAAATAAGGCTTTAACTTCCTCGATGCATGAACTAAACCCAATGCTAACTTCTCGGCTGGTGAGTATCTGATCTCTGCTCCATTTAGTGCCTTACTCACGAAATAAATTGGAACCTGCCCCTGTTCATCCTCTCGAACCAACACTGCACTCACTGCCTCTTCACAAATTGCTAGATAGATCAGTAGCTTTTCTCCTTCTCGAGGTGATGTCAGCGTTGGTAACTCGGATAAATAGTTTTTTAGGTCTTCAAATGCTTTCTGACACTTGTCATCCCACTGAAAGGGACTTACCTTCCTCAATATCTTGAAGAAGGGAAATGCTCTCTGCGTTGATATCGATAAAAAGCGGTTGAGGGCCGATATACGACCTGTCAACCTCTGTACTTCTTTAATGTTATGAGGTGCAGACATGTTTTTTAGCACGTCAATCTTGCCTGGGTTAGCTCGAATTCCATCTTTCGATATCATATAACCCAAAAACTTACCAGACCGAACCCCGAATGTGCAATTCTTTGGATTGAGCTTCATATTCGCAGCCCAGAGCACCTCGAAAACCTCTCTAGCATCGATAAGAAACTGTCCCATGGACCTGCTCTTGATCAATAAATCATCGACGTAGACCTCCATATTACGACCTATCTGCCCCTTGAAGATCTTGTTGACCGCTCTCTGATAAGTGGCTCCTGCATTCTTTAGACCGAATGGCATGGTCACGAAACAGAACGTACCGAACTTTGTGATAAAGTCAGTTTTCTCCGAGTCTTAGGGGTCCATAAAAATCTGATAATAACCCTTGTAAGCATCTAGAAACCCGAACACCTCAAAACCCAACGTCGAATCGACCAACTGATCAATTTTAAGAAGTGGGTACGAATATTTAGGGCATGCCTTGTTTAGATCCGTAAAATCCACACACATTCGCCAACTCTCGTCTGGCTTCTTAACTAAGACCGGATTGGATAACCATTCCGGGTAGAATATCTCCTTTACGATGCTAGAAACTAGCAACTTCTCTACTTCCTTCTTTACCACCTCTTTCCTCTCAGGGGCGAGGTTTCTCTTCTTCTGCCGTATTGGCTTTTTCTTCGGATCGACATTGAGTCGATGTATTGCAATATCCGATGAGAGACCTGGCATATCGTCGGCCTTCCAAGCGAACACATCTCGGAACTCGACCAGGAGGTCGACCAAGGCTTTCATGTTGGGGTGTGGTATCCACTTCCCGATCTGTACTCCTTGGCCTTCTTCCTCCTTCCAAACACGGACTTCCTCTGTTGGGTCGACGGAGACCCAGCTCTTATCTTCCACTTCCTCAGGGATTAACTCTTCGACCAGCACCTGCCCAACACCTTTTCCTTTTATCGCCACCAAACTGCAATTCCTTGCAACTTCAACATCTCCTTTTACTTCATGGGATCCGTACCAGGTGGGGAACTTCATGCTGTTGTGGAAGGTGGAAATAATGGCACGCAGGTCGAATAGGGCGGATCAACCTAATATCGCGTTGTAACCCGATGGGGCTTTAACTACGACATAAGTCATTTCCATCATTCTGCCCTTCTCCCCATCTCTTACTGTGGTCAATAAGTTTATCGATTCGACAGGGTGGATGGCTTGTCCTGGGAATCCAAACAAAGGGGTTGATAACGGCACAACGTCCTCATCTCTCAACTTCATGGCTTTGAAAGCTGAGTAGTAGAGGATGTTGACTGCACTTCCACTATCGACACATACCCTTTTTATCAGGCCTCTGCTTATTACCGCCTCTATCACCAATACTTCACTGTGACTCTGAGAACTTGGAATATCATCCTTGGGCCCATAGCCCACTTCCGTCGTGAACCTAAGTCTCTTCGATTCCCTCGCTCTACCTGGAGACTGTCGACTAGACCGAGGACGATCTGACTCGTGCTCGGCAAAAATTGTGTTGACACCGTATCCGATGTGATTATCCCCATGGTGGTCTCGATTCTGATCTTCCCTACGATCGTCCCTACGGTTATCTCTGTGAGTCTGCTCAGAGGACCCCTCTCGACGCCTCTGATTACCTCGACGGGGTGACTGGTCTCTCCCACCATTGTAATTCTTTCACTTATATTCTTGATGCCCTTTAGGCTCGTCTTTCTGTGATCTGTCGACCACCTCATCTAACCGACCTTCCTGAATGCAGGCATCAATGTCTCTTTTTAGATCGAAACACTCTTCCGTGTCGTGCCCCACGTCTTTGTGATAATCGCAGTATTTGTGGGTATTCTTCCTCTTTTCTGGACTTTTGGACATCGGTTTAGGAGTTCGTGCAATGTTTTTCTTGATCATGATGGCCAACACCTCTCCCCGAGATTGATTGAGAGGAATGAAATCTTGCTTTTAAGTTTCCCTTCTTTCCTAGCCGATCCGTGATCGGAGCTGTCAATCGATCGAATACATTTGGCTTCCCTTCACTGCCTTGCCCCTTAGACTGACCTTTGGTCTGGCTTCGGGCGTCGTTCCTCGAGTTGAGGCCAAGTGAAAGGGTGTGCAGACGCACTACCTCTTCACCTTGGCAAAACTTGTGGACTATGTTCACACATTCGTCCATGTCTTGAGGCATCTTCTTAGAAAGCTTGTCGTATAGCTTCATGTTGCGCAGGCCTCCGACAAAAGAATTGACGTGAAGCGCATCACTGGCATTATGCACCTTCATAGCTTCGAGGTTAAAACGCCTCATGAAGTCAATAGTCGACTCTCCCTTTTCCTGCTTGATATTCATGAGGTGAGTGGCACTGAGGTGGAACTTCTTGTTTCCGATGAAAGCATCTCGAAACTTATGCCCCAACTGTAGAAAGCTAGAAATTGACCCAGGTCGTAGCTTATGAAACCACTCCTGAGCTCGACCTGTAAGTAGGGTATCGAAGGCACGACACTTCATGGCATCGTTAGCATTCCTTAATCTCATCAGTGATATGTACCGATACAGACGATCTTCTGGGTCTGTGGTACTGATGTGTAACATTTATATGATAAAAATTACGATGTTTTATATACGTTATCGACTATTTTTATATAAAATATAAGTAATTATAATGTATAATCTTATAAAATATTAATAGCTATGAATAAATCTAAATACTATAAAAATCTAGTAAAAATGATAAAAAGTTATAAATTTTGTACGGGTTAATAACCGGAGTGTCGTGTCGATTCGATTCACGTGGGTATTTTTGGTATTTTACAGACCTTAGGTAAACCAAGACCCCGAGTGATGACATTTTGTGGAGTAAAATCATATCTTTTGAAGGAATAAAGGAAGTGCCACGAGATTTAAAGTTCAAGTGGATCAATGGTTCGTGACGCCGTATCAAGTTATATTTTCGACGAACAAATGGCCCAGCAAAAAGGCATTTTCTGAAAAAGAAGTCTTCATGGAAGTTATAGATCTCCTCAAGAGCTTTCCAACGCATCTTGAATTATGTCATTTGGAGATCCAGAACTCAAGTTATGATTTTATCAAGTTTCGGATTAAGATTGGAAAAAATCTATCCGGATCGATCCGGATTTACCTCGGATCGATCCGAGGAAACATCATGATTAGACCAGCATGTGGCCCTGCAGAGAATATCCTGGGATAATATTTTTTATTCCCGGATCGATCCGGCCCTTTCTCGGATCGATCCGGCTTGGGAAAAATCGCCTATAAATAGAAAGCAAAGATTGCAGGCACATAAGGGGGTACCAAATATATTTTCTTCACCTCTTTTAGTAGTAGTAGTATGTATATATATAGGCCTTATGCCATAAATAAAGTAGTATCGTTATAATGCTCGAGAAATTATCAGAAGATCAATGTTGTTGAAGTTGTTGTAGCATCCGGAAGAATACAAATTTTCGATTCAATCGTTGTAATCGGGTAAAATTCCTAAAGTATTTATGTTTGTTTTGTCTGTTTATATTTTCAGTATAATGTTAGTAGGCTAAATCTAATAACTAGCCAAAGTTATGTAATCGTTTTATTTCGATCTTTTTCGTAAAGGAATGTTGTCTAAGTAAAATTGAATAAAATTGAGTTAATTGAATCTTTTCCTATTGATAAAGTTTGACTTGAAAGAATTCATAATCTAATTATGAATTGACACCTCGTAATTAAGTTATGAACTCGTTAATAGAAAACCGGAGGGTAAAATTGGCCGAGTGAAAGCGTGACAACGGAACCCGATTTCTACCCGGGGCGATTTGTCCTAAAAGATGAATCTTATTAAAATTTGTACTCAAGATCGTAATAATGTTAAATTCATCAGTTTAATTGAAACTTAAACCGAAAGTTGAATCGCCCGGCCTTGACAACCGGAGCCTTTAAATAAAATTGACCGTTTGTGAACGGAATGACTCCTTTTATTCAAAGGTAGAATCATTACTTAAAGGACTGTTCGGAAAAACCGAATACGATTGTGGACTTTGGGTGATGACAATGGACATATGACAATTTCACACACTAATGTGAGGACGAATTGTTAACCTTAGGAGTGCACCGTTTCATTTACTCAATTGAACCTAAAGATCGAGCACATTCCATTCACTGAAAAGATCGTATAAATCAATTATATAAACTTTGGCTAGTTCTCTAATAATATATTTGGCATCTATATATTTATATCTATATATATACTTTGCAACTTATGCACATCTATATATATTTATATATCTATATATATTATATTAGAATAAATTTTAATTTACGCATTTATTTTATGTTAAGTAAAATAGTAGTTATCTGTGTATATAAAACCGAGATTTAGATTGAGTTAATAATGACTCTTTGGTGTTTAACCACACTTAGAAGAATTACAAAGTTCCTCGAGGATACGATACTCGACTCACCATACTAGCACTACTGATTTGACCCGATACACATCGTCGGTTAAGGACTCGGTATTAGCACTAGAAAAGGCCACGTCAGCTTTTCTGGCGCCGTTGCCGGGGAACGACGCTAATTTCTTTTTGTGTCTATGGTTACTACTTATATTAGCTCAAAATTCTCGAGAATAAGTCAACACTTTTCTTATCTCATTTCTAATTTTATTTTCGTCGTTACTTACCTTAAAGGTAAGTTACCAATTTTTTTACTACTATCAATTTCGTGTTATTTTCTATTTTCGTTAGTTGATGACCAGAAGTGGTAAGGCCCCACTCACTCCTTATAAGCCCTGACATAAACACTTACGAAAGGCGATTAAGAGTAGAGAGAAAACGTGGTCATACTAGTCGTGAAATCTCGACGAATCATCTTCAAACAGAAATACAAGAATGGTCAAATCGTTGATGAAACACCGAACAAGAGGTGGAACATGCTCAGGGCATGGACAAAACCGTTAACCTTAATAATCAAAATAATAATAATAATAGAAATAATCGAATCGGAACCGAATAATCGTAACAACCCAAGAAACCCAAGGCCTATCTCGTGACCAAACCATAAGAAGAAATCGGACTAATAATCCCATACTTTTACCTAATGAAGGAGCGAATAATTTGAGATTAAATCTCATCTTTTGGTTTAATTGACGCGAAGAGCCCAATTTCTAGGAGAAGATGATGAAGATCCGCATCATCATCTCTATCTTTTGAAGAACTGTGCAATCTGACCAAAAGTCAAGGTGCTCACAAGGAATTAACAAGGATGACTATGTTTCCTTTTTCTCTAAAAGGACGAGCCCGAGATTGGTTTATGTCTCTTCCACATCATTCACTTACAAGTTGGGAGGAGATTCAAACTGAATTTCGAAACAATACTTCACTCCTTGGACGGAATTTGGAATTAAAAGTCGAGGTTGCTAATTTTAGACAAGGATCTCAAGAAACGCTGGGAATGCGTGGGAAAGATTTAAAAATTGTTAAGAGCGTGTCCCGACCATGGTTATTCCTTAGACATGCAAATTCAACTTTTTACGTAAGTAAATTAAGAAAAGATTCACGTGCTGATGTAGACCATGCATGTGGTGGTTCTTTAATGATGAGTGAGGCTCAATTAGTTTACGATGCCATCGAAAAGATTTCCAAAAATAACAGAATGTGGGAAACCGGTTCTAGCACCAGAAAAGTAGCTTTTGCAGGAGAATGTACGTCTAATACGGAAGTTCTAGCACATTTAGAAAATTTGAGTAGGAAATTTGATGGATTACAACAGAATAAGAACCAAAGTTCAGAAAATAGTACACCAACTGAATACTCAAATCAGGATAAAATACCACTAGGGATTGAAGAACCGACAGGATACTCAAGAGAGGAGGTGAGTTTTCTTCAGCAGCATAGAAATTTAAACAATGCTTACTCAAACTCGTTCAATGCTATTAGAAGAGATCACCCTACTTATCGATGGTCTGAAAACCCTAGCAAGCAAGGACAACCGCCGTATCCAGTTTCATATAGGAACTTGAATAATAATCAAGTTTATCAAGAAAACACATCTAATCAGAATTTACAATCATTACCTAGATCCTATCCTCAACATACCACTCAAAGTATACCAGTAACTCAAAGTTCTACTCAACCTGCAGAAGGAGTTGAAAAATGGGAAAAACTAATGGAAAATATGATGGGTGTAGTATCTACTCAAGCTAAAAATATAGAAACGATGGTGACTTCTATTGGTACAGTCACTAAGGACATGAGTTCAATGAAAACATCTATGAGTGGACATGATACCAGGATGAGAACGATAGAAGCCTCATTAAGGAATATGGAAGATCATTTGAGTAGGGAAGGTGAACGTAATAACAATGCAGAGACTTCAGGAGGATTACCAAGTAACACCTGAAAGGAACCCAAGAGAGGTAAATGTTGTAGTTACGAGAAGTAGGAAGCTCAGTGGAAGTAATGGAGTTGAAAACTTTGGGAATAATGAAGTAGAAGATGACTTAGATGGTAAGAATGATAAAACTAAAGATGAACTTGAATTTACAGATGAGGAAGAAGAAATTATAGACAATTTCTTGAAAAGAAATAAAAGTTCGAACACGAAAGTGAAAGGGAAAATTGGGTAAAAATCCCTAAGATTCTCGAAAGATCCCATGGATAAAGATTTAAGGACTTTATTTAAGGAACATGTTAGAATGGAAAATAATGAAAACAAGGATGAAAAACAGGAAGAAATGAAGGAATCTGAAGTAGAGATTGATTCAGGGAACAATTTAAAAGAAAGAATTCAAGAACACGAAACATGGCGATCGAGTAATACTAAAGGTTTAAGGAAAAGGAAAAGAGAAAGCGACAAAGGAGCCAAGGGTCATAGATCTAGAATCTTTACCTTACCCTCCTAAAGATCAAATCAAAAAGGCAAAACCGATAAGAAGTATGCTCGCTTCCTTGACACTTTTCGTCATATTCAAGTTAATATCCTCGTTATCGACGCCCGATTAATATACTGCTTATGGAAAATTTCAAAGAAATTTCGTCAAACAAGAAAAATTAGAGGAATATGAGAACATATGCCTAAATGAAGAATGTTCCGCACTCTGCAAAGATAAGTTACCACCTAAACTAAAAGATCCTGGTAGTTTTACCATTCCGTGTGAAATTGGAGGATTTCTGTTTAAGAAGGTCTTATGTGATCTAGGAGCTGAGTATAAATCTCATGTCTTATGAGGATTATAGAAAGTTAGGCATAGGAAAGCTTACTAAGATCGAAATGACTGCAAATGGCGAGATAGATCGATTAAGTACCCTAAAGGAATTATAAAGGACATATTGGTTAAAGTAGACAAATTCTATTTTCCAGTAGACTTTGTAGTTATGGAAATGGAAGACGGTTATTCAAAGACCTCTTATTCTAGGTCGTCCATTTCTAGCTACAGGAAGAACTTTAATCGATGTTCAGAAAGGAGAATTAATCTTAAGAGTCAATGAAGACGAAGTTACTTTCAATATTTTCAAAGCTATGAATCATGCATCATCAGAACCATGTTCTTTTATAGAAGATATTAATTCTGTCTATGATAATCAGTTACCAACTTTTGAAGACAGATTATAAGAATGCTTAACTCTGTCTATCTATAAAGAAGATGAGGAAGACATTGAAATGAAAGAGATAATTCTTTCTTTAGATACAGAAAGTTTTACCTTTAAACCACCATGGCATAAGTACTTGGAATTAGAACTAGAAGGACCAGTTCTTAAATCGTCAATAGAAGATCCGCCAAAGAACCTGGAATTGAAATCATTACCTTTAAATCTGAAATATGCTTTTCTTGAAACTGATAATCTATTACCGATTATTATTTCATCAACTTTAACTGAGCAACAAGAAGATCAATTACTTAGAATGTTGAAAAAGCATAAGAAAGCTTTTGGATGGACAGTTGCTGATATTCGAGGTATTAGCCCGAGATTTTGCGTTCATAAGATAATTCGAAGGAAGATGCTAAGCCTTGTATTCAACATAACGCCGCCTCAACCCAAATTTGCAGTTAATTGTTAAGAAAGAGGTCATTAAGCTATTAGAGATGGGAATAATTTTTCCCATATCAGATAGTGAATGGGTAAGTCCAACTCAAGTGGTACCAAAGAAAGGAGGTTTCACAGTGAAAGAAAATGATAGGAATGAATGGATTCCAACAAGAGAAATTACAAGTTATCGAATGTGCATTGATTTTAGGAAACTAAATGATCATACTAAGAAAGATCATCATCCACTTCCATTCATAGTTCAAATGTTGGAACGGTTAAGTGGTCATAAATATTATGTTTCTTAGATGGTTATTCAAGGTTATTTACAGATTTTCATTGCAGCAGGAGATAGGGAGAAGACTACTTTCACTTGTCCTTATGGAACTTTTGCGTATAAAAGAATGCCGTTTGGTTTATGTAATGCTCCAGCTACGTTTCAAAGATGCATGATGGCTATATTTTCCGATATGGTTGAGAAATTCTTGGAAATTTTTATGGACGACTTTAGTGTTTACGGAGATTCTTTTGGTAAATGTTTATCGCACTTAGAAAGAGTGTTGCCTTATTTGTGAGGATACCAATTTAATTTTAAACTCGGGAAAAATGTCATTTAATGGTATCGGAAGGAATTGTTCTAGGCCATCGAATCTCTGAAATAGGAATTGAAGTTGATAAAGCTAAGGTTGAAGTAATTGAAAAATTACCACCACCAGTTAATCTAAGGACTCTAAGAGGATTTCTTGGACATGCAGGATTTTATAGGAGATTTATTGCAGATTTTTCAAAGATAGCAAAGCCTCTAAGTCATTTGCTTGAAAAGGAAGTACCTTTTAACCGATAGTAAATGTGAGGAAGCTTTTCGGACCTTAAAAACGAGATTAACTCATCGCACGGTGCTAATAGCACCGCATTGGAATTTACCGTTTGAGATTATGTGTGATGCCGGTGATTTAGTTGTAGGAGAGCGTTTTAGGACAAAGATATAACAAAATTCTCAAAGCTATTTACTATGCATCTCATACGTTAAATGCAGCTCAATCGAACTATACAACTACGTAAAAGAACTCATATTGTAATTTTTGCCTTAGATAAGTTTAGATCGTATATTGTTGGTTCTAAGGTAATAATTTATACGACCATTCAGCTTTGAGGTATTTCTTGAGTAAGAAAGATGCTGAAACCACGCCTTCTTAGATGGATTCTCTTACTTCAGGAGTTTGATATTGAAATTAAAGATAAAAGGGAAGTGAGAATGTAGTAGCGAGATCATCTAAGTAGAATGGAAAATGATGAAGAAAAGGAATAGAAATTAAAGATTCATTTCACGATGAACAACTTTTTAGAATAGATACTCCTTCAACCATGCAGCTTATTAAAGAATAGAATTCCTTCTAAGGAAATGTCACCCTGGTTTGGAGATATCATTAATTACTTAACTCGTGATTATATTCCGTCTCATTGGACTTGGCGGCAGAAGAAGAAATTCTTTTATGACTTAAAATTTTATTCTTGGGAGGAACCGGACCTTTTCCGTAAATGTTCGGATGGGATAATCGAAAGTGTGTGCCTGATAATGAAATTTTAAGTATTTTATCTTTTGTCATGATCGTGAGGCGAGGAGGTCATCATGGAGGTTGGAAAACCGCTTTTAAAGTTTTACAATGTGTTTTTATTGGCCTACGCTATATAGAGATGCTTAAAAATAAGTCAAATCCTGTGAATCTTGTCAAAAATGGGGAAATGTATCTAAAAAACATGAAATGCCTATGCAACCTATTTTAGAATGTGAGTTATTTGATGTTTGGGGTATAGATTTCATGGGACCATTTCTATATCTTTTGGAAAAAGATTTATTCTAGTAATGGTAGATTATGTTTCGAAATGGGTAGAAGCTGAAGCTCTTCCCACTAATGATACCAAAGTTGTCATACGATTCCTTAAAAAGAATATATTTACACGTTATGGCATTCCGAGGGCTATCATTAGTGATAGAGGTTCACACTTTTGTAATAGACCATTTACCAAGATAATTGAAAAATATGGTGTAACGCATAAGTTAGGAACGCCCTATCATCCGCAAACCAGTGGTCAGGTAGAGGTGTCTAATAGAGAGATCAAAAGAATTGTAGAAAAGACAGTGGATTCAAATCGAAAAAACTGGGCAGTTAAACTAGACGATGCATTATGGGCATATAGAACAGCTTTTAAAACACCAATTGGTTGTTCTCCCTATAAGTTAGTTTTTGGTAAGTCTTGTCATCTCCCAGTTGAGTTAGAACACCGAGCCTTCGGGCTATTAAATTTTGAATTTCGATCCTAAGGTTTGTCGGTGATCATAGATTGCTTCAATTAATGAGTAACTAGAAGAATTCCGCCTCGATTCTTATGTAAACGCTTTCGAATCTACAAGAACGCGACGAAATCCTTTCACGATAAGAGAATCTATAGTCGTGAGTTCCATGTAGGTGATCGAGTGCTCTTGTACAATTCACGTTTAAAGTTATTTCAGAAAGCTTAAATCAAGATGGGACAGTCCATTTAAAGTAACGAGTTTACAAATCCTGAGTCGTTGAACTAATCGATGGAAATACAACTTTTATAGCCAATGGCCATAGAGTAAAGTTATTTGTGGAAGGAGAAGGAACCGATCGAAAGAAGAAATAATGCTACTAATCGATCCTCCGACAAAGTAAAAAGCAGAGAAATCAAGAAGCCAAAAGCAGAGGAGTTAAACTCACCGAATACCAGTGCTATCTATCTTTACTCTACTTTTATGTGTTTTATTTATGTTTAAAGTAGTTTCGTCTTTTACCGGATAGACGTAAAAGAACTGGATGTCTTTTTTAGATAGAATAGGAATTTTTATGTTGCTTTTGAAATTAGGCTTGGATAAAGATGTCGCGTTTAAAATAGAAGCTTGCTTTTTTGAGAAAAACAAGCAATTGTTGAGAGAGATCGATGAAAGAAATATGTAATGGAAAATCGAGAAGTTCGATAAAGAGAAGGGCAAAGTTTTTAAGAAGGTGTAGAAATTTGTGGAAAAAGTGAGCATGAAGGGAAATGTAGGAAAGCACAACCAAATCCCAGGATGAGTGTTTGAATGTTGTTAAGAAGGAACGATTAGGTGGTTATCCGAAAATCCCGATGGAGATCAAAGGAAAATTCGAACGCCTCATTTCTTAAGGTTAGGTTGATAGAACGTTACGTCGTAACTCCTGGAAGATTTAGAAGTATTGGAATTAGGACCTCGTGAATTTTGTAATATTTATAAAATTTTTATATAACTTTTGAAAATTTTATAAATAGGATCTTTATGAAATTACTTAAAAGTTTTATAAAGTTTTTATAAAAGTTTTTTATTTTTGTAGAAGTTTTATTAAGTTTTAAAATAAAATAAAATAAAAAAATAAAATAAAAGTGGTCGGATCGATCCGACCTAACCCCGGATCGATCCGAACTGAAAAACCTAAAAAGGGGACGGGGTCCTTCTTCTTCTTCTTCTTTTATTTTTCTCAAACAGCCGCCTCCCTCTTCCCCCATCTCGAATTTTTTCTTCAAATCATCACACAACATCACCATTAAACTACCCCAACTCTTAAACTTCTCTAATTTGCTCTACTCTCTTCAAATTTTCATCTAAATCGAAGAATTTTTCAAGGAAGCTTCAACTTTTATTCGTAAATTTCCATCTTTTCCGCCAAATTTCAACCTTTTAAGCTTTGTAAGGTAACATTGTAGTCACTTATTTTCTTAATTTCGTTTTTATGCAATTTTTTATTTTCAACTGTTTTGTCACTCACATTTGTATTGTTGTTTTGTGTTGTTTTGTTGTTTTGTGTTGTTTGTTATTTTGTCATTATCGTAGAATGGCCGAATCATCGAAAGCTAGTAAAAACATAAACCGCATATCCCTACCCAAATTCCGATTATAGAAACTAGGCCTTTAATGAGAAGAAGAATTGGCGAGTTAGTTTTGAAAGAACGCGTCGTCTGCTGCTAAGAAAGCATGAAAAATAAATTTGGACAAAGTGTTTAGTTGCAATAGAGAGGGCTTAGACTTCAAAGATTTGGGAAGGAGGTAAAAGATATTTTGAAAGGAGGCATTGGATGGAATTAGCCGAGTTTAAGGTCGGGAGAAATTAACACCACCTTAGTAGTTGAATTTTATTCTCTGGTAGCAACTCATAATGCTACGGATGAAGGTGAGTTAACCTCTGTCAACTCGAGAACTAGGACGAGTGCCGTTTACTCCTCACATTATAAATGCTATTTATGGTATTCACGATATACCGGAGAATGAGGATTATTATACGATTTGGAATTTGGATGAGCCACAGACTTTGATCATATTGTTGCGGTAGCCGTAATGAGTTAGATCCCATCGCCGTCTGGCATGAAAACAGTTTTCTATGGGAAATGTATCCGGGATATGAAAGCCATTAAGCGTTTTATTAGTCACACTCTTTACCCGACTCGGCATTTTACATCTTTTGGTAAAGAGGATTTGTGTATTGCTTGGGCTATAGTTAATGATGTACTGTGGATATAGGCAGAGTAATGTGTAGAAGGGCCAAGGAATTTGCCCGATCGCTAGACCAGCATCCACATGCCTTTTCCTTGTTTTATTTCTTCCTTGTGTGTCGTCGGATAGAGTCTTTGAGCTCCCTAATGATAATTTGATGATGGTGGATGACACACTTATAGGTCCTAGTTTTACCACTTAGGCCGGCGGGAAGAATAAACTTTTTGGACCCTAACCGTCAACGACCTCAAACCTTACTCCATCCACTGCTTTGTCCCTCCTTCATCCGGTCAAACTCAAACTCAATTTCGAATACCATCACTTACGACATGTTTCAATCCATGGCCTATGATGTTCATCGTGCTAATGCCAATATGGTGCTTTTATGAAAGGAATAAATTATGGTGCGAAGATTTACGCCAAGGCATACGAGGTTTATATCAAATGAATATCTTGCAAAACCCTACCTATGCCGAGATGGATATTCCGCAATGCCAAACCCGACCTTATACCTTGCCCGATTTCATTCCACCGATGCCACCTCGCTCGATTTCCAACAAATGCCACATTCTTTTGGATTTCAAACTAGTGGTGTAGAGATTTTTCGGCAGTACTACGGCAATGCGACATCAGAATGGACTGGATCTGGATCATTTGGCCATACCACGACGAGATGGGGAAGCACTTTTTCTGATATCACGAGAGAGATGAGCTCGATGGGACTAGATAGTTCGGTGCGGATGTCAACTTATTTTCAAGATCCATCCCAAGAATCGACCCGTTCTCAAGCTATGCCAAGTTCAAGCCACGTCGAGCTGAGTGATGAAGAGGAGTGATTTTTAAACATTCTATGATTTTTGACATTGAAACATTTTATTTTTCGTACAATTTCGTTTTCGTAAAATTTTAGGTTATTTTGATTTTGGTTGGATTTTATTTTTAATACGATCTTCATGTTTTCGTTACATATTATGGTATTACGCATCGTGTAGTAAAATTTATCGTTATAATAAAATGAAAATGAACCAAAAAATAGGAAGAAAACTTGTCCCCTAGAAAAATCTAGACATTTTACAAGCAAAATCAACTCTGTCCGTGAACAGTAGTGTTCCGGATCGATCCGGCCTTTTACCGGATCGATCCGACCTGAGTGTACCGACCTGACAGCATTACTAGTTCAGAGGCCGGATCGATCCGGCCCTTTCTCGGATCGATCCGGCAAGTACAAAAACACGCAGAAAAGAGATCTTTTCTACTTTTGCTTGATAGATTTATTTCTATAAAAGGAAAGAGCAGCAGCCTTGAACTTTGCTCATTCTTTCTTTCCTTCTATCTAGCTTAGTTTAAAT
Organism: Gentiana macrophylla; assembly: GCA_026214975.1. Classification (NCBI taxonomy): domain Eukaryota; kingdom Viridiplantae; phylum Streptophyta; class Magnoliopsida; order Gentianales; family Gentianaceae; genus Gentiana; species Gentiana macrophylla. The sequence goes on along the minus strand of CM047811.1, from coordinate 8,609,406 downwards.
CTCTTTGTCAGAAATGTCTAACCGCTCCTCTCCCTCGGTTAATAGTTACGAACCACATACGCCGACGATGGTGTGGTTCCCGAAGCGGCATGCCTCTTGTTTTCATAATAACGCCCCGAGACATCTAAATTTCGTCCGTTCTCCTATCTCGATGGAGAAAGGCTTAAACACCGAAAAAATTGATCGGTGGGGACGTAATCTAATCCGAGGTTGCGGGTGGAAAAAATTGATAAGGACTCCTGGAGGTCGAATAAACATTTCGATTGTTAGAGATTTCTTTGCGTCTCTCATCGAGATAACGACGCGTAGCCTCGTCTCAACTTATTACGATTGGGGAATCGTTATTTCATTTTCACCAGTCATCATAAATCAAATCTATCAAATCCCACCATGCACTTTTGATCGAAACCCACACTTCGAGTTTCTTTGGAACTTGGGGATGCGTATAATGTTGTAAATCGATCGCAGAAGCCTTTTCGATTCGTGTTTCCGTTGTTTGATCATAACTATGATTCCTCAACTCGGCTTTACCCCCTCATTTAAGGCGTGGAAACGCTTCATTAATTCTCGGATCTATCCAACTAGAGATTTTTATGGGATTTACGGATGATGAGATGTTCTTTGTTGTATGCATTAAGCGTGTGGGAGCATACATTGATTGGGAGTTTTGATTTTTAAGACCGCAATTAATTTTGCGAAAGAGAAAGACGTAATAGGGAAGACCGCTACCATTTTGCTTGGGTTATCTCTCACCTTTGTATCCAATGAATCATGTGCCTGAGTTTGCTCTTGAGATTTTTCCATCTCGTGATTCTCAGTTAGGATTACTTCCGGTGGATACTCCCGGATGTTCATCTACGGTTTGATAATCAGTTAGAAGTTATGTTGTTAAGTTGGTAGTTGTTTAAATTAGTTGTTTTTTGTTGTCTGTTACTTTTATTTATAGTTTGTAATAGTGTTTAATATATATGTCATTTTCTTTAATCAAAATAATATATGGTTGCTAAAAATAATAAATAATAATCAAAATCATATAAAATTTTAATTTTATTTGCAAACTACTTTTTATTTACTCACTAAACATCGGGACGATGTCATTTCGTAAGTGGGGAGTGGAAGTAAGTTAGTAAATAAAAATTAAAATTTTCTTATATAAATTTATACTTAATTGCTCAATACTTAGTTTAATTTTTCTTGGAACAAAATAATTAGATAGTATATAATTAGTATGAATAAAAATAATATAAATTGGTAAGAATAGATTTTAATTAAGTAAAATAAATTAGATATATTATAAGTATATTATATATGTCAATTTTAGATCTTTATAAGATTTTAAGTATATGTAACTATACATAAATATTATCAAGTAAGTTTCATATGAAATTTTAGCAAATATACTTATATTTATAATGAATTTTTAGAATAATTTTCTTTGTAAAACGAAATATGAATATGGAATCGGATTAGGAATGATGAGATTTTTGACACCATAAAAAATTACCTCAACCTTGATTAGAGTGATCAAGACCTCACTCGATATAGCCATTTTTTGATCATAACCAACCCTTGGCTTATTTTGGTCTACATTTCCTAAAAATCCCACGAGTTTGTACGTACTTATGAAAGGAGATGATAGCACAGAAGCTAAGGATGGTGTATCTTTGAGGTGAAAAAAAAAAAAAAAAGATATATATAAGAACGAAGCACCATATTTACAGAGAATTAATCGAATACCAGGTATCTTCCTTATCTTTGATCGACAGATATCGGTAGTAGCTTCCAATGATTTGAGTGCAGTAGGGTGTTATCTAGAAACGTCCTATATCACTATGAGGTATAAAGCTCCCGATAAAAATTGAATCATAAGATCTCAAGAATGATTACGAGTTTAAGGAAACCGGACTCGTAATTTTAGATCGAAAGAGTATTACTCCGATCAATCTTGATGAAGCAATGCTTGTAAATTTGATTTTCTACACACATTCACGCTTTTAGTTCTTAATATTGAAAAAGAAGAGAGAAAATCTGAAAAATAGTTGGAAAAGGAGATATTATTAATCGAATCTGTTTTTGATCAAACGTGAAGGTGTAAAGACGCACGACTTGCCTCTTTCTCTTTTGATTTCTTTTTCTATCTTTTCGATTAACCAATGTCCTATCCTAAAAGTATTAGCCATCTTGTCAATTACTTGACTTAGTCTTTGATTCCAAATATTTCATATAAGTTGAGATAGGAAAATAATTCTAGAATTTTAATTATATTTATTGAGTAGATTTTGTGAAATTTCATTTGAATAATAGTTGATAAATAATTTATCAAAGTTATCTACACTTTTATCTTATTAATTTCTAAGAAAGATATAATTAATATGTTTATAATATTGAAATGATATTTTACTAATTTAAAATTTTATCTACCACTTATATTATTTTTATCGTAATTTTATATATTATCGCTTATTTTGCTCGAGGACGATCAAAGAGCTAAGTGGGGAGTAGTTGATGTGTAACATTTATATGATAAAAATTACGATGTTTTATATACGTTATCGACTATTTTTATATAAAATATAAGTAATTATAATGTATAATCTTATAAAATATTAATAGCTATGAATAAATCTAAATACTATAAAAATCTAGTAAAAATGATAAAAAGTTATAAATTTTGTACCGGGTTAATAACCGAGTGTCGTGTCGATTCACGTGGGTATTTTTGGTATTTTACAGACCTTAGGTAAACCAAGACCCAGTGATGACATTTTGTGGAGTAAAATCATATCTTTTGAAGGAATAAAGGAAGTGCCACGAGATTTAAAGTTCAAGTGGATCAATGGTTCGTGACGCCAGTATCAAGTTATATTTTCGACGAACAAATGGCCCAGCAAAAAGGCATTTTCTGAAAAAGAAGTCTTCATGGAAGTTATAGATCTCCTCAAGAGCTTTCCAACGCATCTTGAATTATGTCATTTGGAGATCCAGAACTCAAGTTATGATTTTATCAAGTTTCGGATTAAGATTGGAAAAAATCTATCCGGATCGATCCGGATTTACCTCGGATCGATCCGAGGAAACATCATGATTAGACCAGCATGTGGCCCTGCAGAGAATATCCTGGGATAATATTTTTTATTCCCGGATCGATCCGGCCCTTTCTCGGATCGATCCGGCTGGGGAAAAACTGCCTATAAATAGAGCAGCATTGCAGGCACATAAGGGGTACCAAATATATTTTCTTCACCTCTTTTTAGTAGTAGTAGTATGTATATATATAGGCCTTATGCCATAAATAAAGTAGTATCGTTATAATGCTCGAGAAATTATCAGAAGATCAATGTTGTTGAAGTTGTTGTAGCATCCGGAAGAATACAGCTTCTGATTCAATCGTTGTAATCGGGTAAAATTCCTAAAGTATTTATGTTTGTTTTGTCTGTTTATATTTTCGTATAATGTTAGTAGGCTAAATCTAATAACTAGCCAAAGTTATGTAATCGTTTTATTTCGATCTTTTCGGTAAAGGAATGTTGTCTAAGTAAAATTGAATAAAATTGAGTTAATTGAATCTTTCCTATTGATAAAGTTTGACTTGAAAGAATTCATAATCTAATTATGAATTGACACCTCGTAATTAAGTTATGAACTCGTTAATAGAAAAACCGGAGGGTAAAATTGGCGAGTGAAAGCGTGACAACGGAACCCGTTTCTACCCGGGCGATTTGTCCTAAAAGATGAATCTTATTAAAATTTGTACTCAAGATCGTAATAATGTTAAATTCATCAGTTTAATTGAAACTTAAACCGGAAAGTTGAATCGCCCGGCCTTGACAACCGGAGCCTTTAAATAAAATTGACCGCTTTGTGAACGGAATGACTCCTTTTATTCAAAGGTAGAATCGTACTCGGGACCTGTTCAGAAAAACCGTAACAGTTGTGGACTTTGGAGTGATGACAATGGACATATGACAATTTCACACACTAATGTGAGGACGAATTGTTAACCTTAGGAGTGCACCGTTTCATTTACTCAATTGAACCTAAAGATCGAGCACATTCCATTCACTGAAAAGATCGTATAAATCAATTATATAAACTTTGGCTAGTTCTCTAATAATATATTTGGCATCTATATATTTATATCTATATATATACTTTGCAACTTATGCACATCTATATATATTTATATATCTATATATATTATATTAGAATAAATTTTAATTTACGCATTTATTTTATGTTAAGTAAAATAGTAGTTATCGTATGCTATAAAACCGAGATTTAGATTGAGTTAATAATGACTCTTTGGTGTTTAACCACACTTAGAAGAATTACAAAGTTCCACGAGGATACGATACTCTGACTCACCATACTAGCACTACAGTTTGACCCGATACACTGTCGGTTAAGGACTGGTATTAGCACTAGAAAAGGCCACGTCAGGTACCATCATAAGGCTCCATCTTCGGTGGCTTAAAGGATTCTGGCATCGAGAATTCCTCTATCTCGGAGCTGAATGGTGATTCGAGCCACTCTGTGACCTGGTCCTTACCTACGATGCGGTTAAACTCGTTTCAAATACAATCCTCGATTTTCCTTGTGTGCTTTTCCTGCACAGCACGCTTCTTGGCATTGGTGATGCTGACTTATACTTCATCCTCACACTCTTCCCGAGGATCGACAGGATTTTTTCCCCTCGAGTTCTCAGGTTCCTTTCGACCCGGTGGGTCTAAAGGGTTCTGCTCATCCATGGTATTATAAATCCCTTTATCTATGAACGCAGAATCCACCACTCGTTTCAGGATGTCTTCATCCAAAGACGCTAGGTGATCAGCCATGTCCTGCAATTGTGGGGGAAGTTGAGGCTTCGGCGGTTGTGCAGCTGCGGGTCTAGATCCAGTGGGGATTTCAGGATCCTGGGTTTGAACCCCTGCTGGATCTACACCCGTGTGCCCTTCAATCGGTAGATTCTTGCTGCCCGTGGGTAATAAAGGTTTAATTGCAAAGTTGGTTGAACTATGTGTTTTTATTGTTGATTTTCTATTAATTTGAATGATATTACACTTTGCAATGTTTTATTATCTTGTAGATACATGAAATTGGTTCAAAAGAGGATTAAAAGATGTAAGGATCGGACTTATATGAAGAAAAAGAGATAAAGGTGAAGTCGGTTGAAGATAGAGATGGAAAAATCGAATTTGAAGCAAATCGAACGCGACGTTTGAAGTAGCGTCAGCCGGACGGCGTCCACCTCTTGGGACGGGCGTCCGGAGGAGCTGTTTTGATTCAGAGTTCTCCCAAGATGGCTGAACGAGCGTCGATTTAACATAGAACGGGCGCCTCGATCCGGCTTTCGCCCGACTCTCAAGATTTTTATGAAGAGGCGGACGGACGCCCAAAGATATAAGCGACGGGCGCCCATTGGCCGACTTATGCGAACCGACTTAGAAATCTATAAATAGTCGCGTTTTCAATACATTGAACCCTAATTCATCTTGGCGGCCTAGCTGCGTTTTATACTTATTTTAGATCAATCCTTATGCTTTTCAATCTCTAGATTAGATCTTTCAGTTTATGTACTTTATTCAAGCAATTCGAGTTGTTCAAGTGATGTTTAGAGGCTAAAGGCTTTTGGAACAAGCATTGTGAAGCCATCCTATCAACAATTTAGTTTCGTTTCTGGATTATTTTGTGAGTTTTTCTTATCAAAGTTGTATATTTATTATGTTTATGTTTATCTTATGCAATTATATCGAGAGATCGTTGCATGTTTGATGTTTGATATTGATGAGAATCGTTATTAAACCCTAGATCACCATAATAAAGATTAGATCTTTAACCTAAAAATAACGAGAGTTGATTAGGTTGAATTTCTAGGTTGCTAGATTGAGAAATCTTACACCTTTGATTTGAAAGCATTAATCTTTAGGATCGAAAGATAAAAGATTGATAGGCGAACTTTTCTAAGAGATTGAAAAGCTTAAAGATTTTTTAGTAAACTAGTCCGCGAAGTTAGCAAATAGTACTACATATATCGGTCCCAAAATGTAATTTTGTTAATCTTTCTTAATTTGTCTCATAATATAAGTTCATCTTAAAAACCAATGAACATTTATTACATTTTTTTTCATTTTACCCATATATTATTATACATTCACATACTTTTCAACTATTAAATTAATGAGATTTAAATGGTATTTGATGGCCAAATTCGTAATGTCCAACTTTAACCGGCAGTATACCGAGTCGGATGCACTATAGTAACAAACAAGATCGATCTCACGAGGAATCATTCAAGTACCAAAATCATTTTCATACTTAGTTTAGGTCAACCAAGAGTGGAATATGTGATAATTAACATTTAAAAGTAATATTAACTAAAGATAATAAGTGATATTGTCGAAAATATCACGGTGGCGGTATTAGTGTTTATAGGTGGATATCCGGTTGAAAGTGATTGTCTTATCCGGTGAGAAGTGGTGGTTGTTATGAAATGGATGAATATCTGGGTGTCGGACACATTTGCTATGAATGCTGGCCGTAGTTGACAAATTGGCAGAATCTAGGATGCTTGGATTGATTATATGAGGAATTATGATTTACATGGTGCCACTATATATATGCGGATTGCTAATGACTATTAGGCTAAATATGACAAGACATAATTAATTATGAAGGGAAACAATTAAATACAATTAAGAGAGTAAGCATTTCACAGGTCCGATGTTGCGGCCCTGTTGAGGTTGGGCTCGATGTCTTGATCGTCTTGTGAAATAGCCTTGGGAGATGTCAATTGTGAATCTTGTTCGCCTCGTATAGCGTGCACAGTCCAGCAATGGACTTTAACGCAGGGGAGCAGCGGGCTCGGCCCCCAACATGTTATGCATCTGCGGGTTGACTTGTTAGACGGCTTGCGGCTTGATCCGGCTAATGGATAATGCGGACTGATGGCGTTGGTAGCCGGCTAGCGGCGGAGGACCCCTATTCGGGTCACGCAAAGGACCCGCGAGATCGCATGCGGGTTTCGCATATCAATGGCCCCTACTCCGTGCCTTGTCTGTTTGTACAAAGAAGAAAGGTGAGGAGTAGAGTTGACAACAATTTGGATTTCCGTATCATGTAAATCCCCATAAGAGAGTTTAGGTGCCGATCTGAGGACGATGGGCTTGGATCAGCGGTTATGGCATGAAGCGACTTGCTGATAAATGCTGCCTTGCTAGGTGATGCGACTTTTCTAGATGTCCAATCTAACCGGCAGTGTACCGGGTCAATTACAGTCTAGTCCAGTGGTAAAGGTCGTATCCCACAAGGATTTGTGAGGTTAAACACCGAAAAGCTTTCATTAATTCGATTAGGACGCAATTGATTAAGATAAAGGAAACCTAACCAAGACAATGTGTAGATTAAGCAAATCTCTATTAGTATCAGGGGAGTGATTTCCTTCCAACCTACCAATGCTGTTCAAAAGTGTGAAGCGGTGCATTCCTAAGCAAGTAGTTCCCCTTCTTGATAAACAGAAACCCGAATCCGGATCAGATCCATAATTGGATCGTCAGATCTGATTCAAAGCACCGATTGAGACACTCGATTTAGCACAGCGGAAGCTACGAATAAATTCGCATGCGATAATACCACGATTTGATTCGCATAAATAATTAATCTAACTATGAGAAGAATGAAGATTTACCTCAACGGAAAGGAAGAAATAGTCGACCAAATGGAGAAGCCATAGTCTTCCGGATTGTATCTCCTAGCGACGACTGGTGGACGTCGATCCTCGCCGTAGAACCTCCTCGAATATGCACAAGAAAAAAACCCTAGGTTTTTCTTCTCTCAATGACTAGAACAATAAACTAATTTTCTCTTCTTTTAATTGTTAAGTGGCGCAAATTGTAAGTGTCAAATTGTGTTGGGAGGAACTCTCTTTATATAGGAAAATAACTAGTCAAAAGAGTTATCATATTCATACCGCAATTACCTATTCCCACAAGGAAAAGATATTTGCCAAAAGATAAGAGATAATTCTCAAAAAATCAATCTCTTATTTTTCCATTAATTATCCAACAAATAGATAATTAATTAATCACACATGTGACATAATCTAGGAAAATTTCTTCTCCTAACTTATCCACAATGTGAGGCGCCACTTTAGTCAATAATTTAATAGAAAATGTCTTTTCTATTTTACATATTATTTACCAATTAAATAATATTACATATTCATTAAATAGACCAACTATTTAATTAATTCTCGAGGTTCCATAAAACGAGAAAACACTCGCGTGTTAGGAGACAACCCGGGGACCATGGACCTATAACCAGTAGCTAGAATAAAATGAATAAAATATTAATCGAACAGAATATTTCTACTCAACTTATTAATTCCGAATTACGCCACCATTAATCCAAATCGAACTCTATCGACATGAGATATAACTTATTCTCAAAGCGTCGAGTCGAGTCGATAAGTGTCCATTGATATAATCATTACATATAAACTAACCCTCCATAGATTTCTCAATCACGGAATAATATGAGAAATTCAGATTAAATTGGTCCAATCCTATATGACTACATCATATATAATGCCCCACTTAGATAACCAATATCGACGGTCTGGATAAGACAGTCACACCATAAAGTGTTCTGGGCGCATTAATGATGGTTTAATCAATAGACCCCATACTTTGATTAAGTTCACCACGGACTAATAGTTCAAGTGAACACCATAAACATAATCCTCATGTGTGACACACACTAAGTTATATGGCTACACATGATACGACTTTGGTTTTTAGCAGTGTATTAAATATAACCACAAAGCAAATAATAAGATGAAATCAAATCTGTCATTTATTAAATAGAAACAATTACATAAATTGTCTTTCGGGCACTACATTTAACATCCCCCCCATACGAGTGTATGAAACTACTCTATGCCTCCTCATTAGCCTAGGTGTCCTAAACCTAAGGAATTGGCATGAAAAGAAATTGAATGCACTGACAATGTCAACATTCCCCGAATAAGAAATCGATTTCATCGTAAGGTCGATTTTACCTTCCGGTTCTCCTACCCTTTTCTCACACCTAACATATTTTTTCGGTCTCCATCAAGTGTGTAAATGCAAGCATTAGTTAATTACTCCAATGTTGGAATAGTGTCCTAAACCCAATCGGGTTGGACCGGATCCGACCGGGTCAGATCATTTCTACTATTTCTTTATGTTTATGCATATATTAAATGGCTTTTATGTTGTCATATATCTGTTCTTCTAAAGAACCCATTATGAATTGTTATATGATAACGTCCTTAGTATTAAACTGTGATAGAGAAACCATGATAGGCGATTATGGTTGATGAGATCTCTAATCACTTTAATAAGTTTGATACTTAAATGTCTCTAGGATGATGTACTATTAAGCAGGGCATTGATAGTATAAGCAGACTAGCACGTATTAGATGTCTTCTGTCTTTAGAGGCGGGGATAGATCTCGTCTCATCGAAGTGTAGAGACACTTGACCATGACGTGGACGTGTATTAGAGAATGCGACGTTAGGATCGACCCACTTACACGGATAAGTGTCACACTATGTGGCGGTTGTGTAATTATCCTTAAGACCGAGTCTTCATGGCATCACGGTGTGGATTGTCATGCTTTGACACTATTGAGGTTTCCCACAGCCACAGGCGATAATGCGGTAGTGATTGGGTATGATCATCAAGCATGCGGAGTATACATGATTGGTCGTCCGGGAATCGCGTATCCTATGATTGGGATTGAATATCCGAAATGGCCTTCTTATAAGGAATGTCTTACTCTCGTGAATCTTTGCAAAGTGGGAGTAAACGAGTTACTTGAGAGAGCATGATATCCAGATTATAAGATACGGTCGTTGATGTTTTGACACTCGACTTACGACCGTATGGATATTATTACAATGATAGGATTGTAAGTTACACGGTAATCGTTTCACATGAAAGGTAGTAGTCATTGCATTTGACTCTTCCGATGATTGGGAGTCACGGTGTGTTGCTAGACGCTATCCCGTGATCGTTAGACATGAAGGGCATTTTAAGTAATTTGCACTTTGTGTCTCTACGGCCAACATATTCGAAGCCTATCGGGTCACACACATATGAACATCTAGCGGGTTAAAATGTGGTTATAAATGATAACCAAATAAGGAAAGTTTATCTCGAGACTATAAGGGTTATAGTGGTAAATTAATATGGTGGTATTTATTTATTATGAATAAATTAAATACAAGATATTAATAATAATTATATTAATTAAAGAATATTCCGGTAGCCAATTAATGGCTAAAGGTGGCGCAACTTGTTAGTGTATAAGATACACTTGGATTGTGCAATTTAATTAATGGTATTACCATATATTAATATATAAATATATATACATATTGGCGTGAATTGTATATGTATGTGATACGTGTACATTCACGTGTCTAAGGGATGCATATTTAAGTGGTGCATATGTTTATATGGAAAATTAGGGATAATGACACAATCTGAAATATTTTTAAGTAACAGGACAACTACATATTTTTTATAGGGAGAAGGACAACTGCATAATTTTTATAGCGAGAAGGACAAACAGTGAATCCCGAAAATCGGTGAATCTCCCGATGAATCCCGAAATCGGTGAATTTCGATGATGAATTTCGATGATGAATCCCGAAAATTAGTGAATTTCGACGATGAATTTTGAAAATTAGTGAATTTCGACGGATGAATTTTTCATCGGTGAATTTAAACAATGAATTCGAACACAAGTGAATTTCGACAGTGAATAAATAGTTTTGTCCTTTATGCAAAAGTTTCAAAAAACTGTCCTTCTACTCAATTGATGAAATATTTCTGTCCTTCTCCCTCATTCCCCCATGTTTATATATATTAAATGGATTTATTTGTGTAATATATATATGTGATATGTACACATGTGTAAATTGATTTATGGTAATAAAATAAAGATAGTCAATATTAGATATTGACAATATCTTGGGAATATTCAATATAAGATATTGACAATATCCTAGATTTATTTGATATAAGATATTATAATAAATGAGATAAATCAATCAATTATATTTTTCTTATTTTATTGGGAAAAAGGTTTTCTTCTCCTCTACTCTAGTCAGGGGCGCCCCAACCACTATAAATAGGAGGTGGGTGTCAAGCTCTTTGATCATCACAATTGCAAAAGAGCTAATAGTTCTTGTGTAAAATAGAGAGCATCCTATAGAGAGTTGGAGAGAGGGAAAAGGGCGGTCTAGCAACCGGAGTTTTCCAATAGCAATCCATGATGGGATTCGGCGGCTGTTCGTGTGGACTAGCGGTAGAGGCCGAAGCGGCTTGGCGGCTCTATGTGAACTACTCTCCTAGACGGTCAAAGCGTCGATCTTTTAGATCAACCAAGGTAACCACCGTCTACTAACTCGTTTGTTTATTGCTTAAACGAAGTCGATCCTGGTTAAAAGGAAATAAAATTTTAAATTCCGCTGCGTTCCCGCGTAGATTTCCTAACAGTGGTATCAGAGAGAGAGCTTCGAGCTTAAGCAATAAGCATGTTATTTTGCGTAGTTAATTTTATCGTTTTAAATCACGTAATTAAAAGATGAAAGATTTTAGATGCGCAAAACGATACACGATAAGAATTTAAAAAAAAAGGGATTGGGTGGTGCTCGGCCGACTGGCGGCGGCACCACCACCGTCCGGCGACTGGCGGCCGGCGGCAGCCTTATGGCTATCGGCTGGCGGCTGCTTGGCGGGTCTCTTTCTTTTTGTTTTGTGTATTTTGTGTTTCTATATGGTTCATGGTTGTGATTGGTAATTCGTTTTGTTTAGTTGTGTCATATGGCTAACCAATGGTTCAAATAGTTTGGCCATTGGGATGCCATAATGGCATTAAAATAATAATGGTCTTTCCAAACTTTGTTTGGAATAGCTAAGCCCTTTCCAAATATTTGATTTGGAATAGGCGCAAGCTTGCAAACACTTCCAAAATTTTGATTTTGGAAAGTGGTGTGCCTAAACCAAAATTATTTGGCCTTTCCAAATATTTGATTTGGAACAGCTCAGCCCATTTAAATATTTGATTTGTAAAAGCTTGGCTTGCAGCCACTTCCAAAATTTTGATTTGGAAAGTGGCGGGGCCTAAGCTGCCAAATTTGGTTTAAGAAGATGCTTTTGGTTTAGAAACCAAGGCATCCCTTTTGATTAAGAAACAAAAGAGACTTAATTTTAATTTTGATTTATTTTTAGAATGGTTCTAATTAATTAAAATTAAAATAAAAATCGTTTAAAATTAATCGTTAATTTTATTTCGATTGAAATCATTTAATTAATTAAATGTTAATTAGATAATTGATTGGATAAAATTATTTAATAGATTAAATGTTAATTGATTAATTAAGACGCAAGTAGTTAAATTTTAATTTTATCTTTTTCATAAGATTTTATTGTATGGATTAGATATAGTAGATATAATATGATTATATGGACCCCGATTGATCATGGACTCGACTGATAGGATAGTGTAAATGATTTAATTTTTTTGTTGGTTTAAAAATTGTCCTAGGCCGTTATGAAGAACATGACCTAGTTTATTTTCTGCATTTATCCCATTCCCGTTGACTCCCCCCGTGTGCCGCGGGTGTATTTATTTTATTAGATAGAATTAAATGTAACAAGAATGGAGCAGAAGATGGAGACCAAAGAAAGAAGAATAAAGATCCCATTGGAGAATGACGCATTAAAGATCCTATTGGCGAATAGGCTACCCTTAGATTGTGACCAGCGGTTTCGCGTCGATTTGTATTCAAACCGCACCTAGGAAAAGTCCATGATCATACCGGTTACTTTACGCATTTATTTATTTTGTGCTTGTATTTATTTTATATGATACGATAGATGCATGACTAGGCACGATCTAGATAAATGTGTAGGATATATATCTATAGAGATAGATATAATTGATGAGACCGAAATTAAAATTAATTAAGTGAATTAATTTACGAAAAATACTTCCACAACAAAAATCAAGTCGAAATATTGTCTCCCAATATTATAACGACGGTGAAGAGCTGTGTTGGATCCAACTGATCGACCACCGCCGGGAGTTGACCTACCTCGGGTATATCGTCGTTATTGAGATATGATCGTATGAGATCTCGTGAATATTGGGTTATGACTTGACTAGAGTCTTTCGGTGATTGGCCACCGTCGGAGCGCGTCGACTTTAGAGACAAGGGTTGACTAACACATAGTGATGTGTATCGCCAAAGAGTTGACTAGTCAACCACCGAGAATCACATAGAGATGTGAATGGTAAAAGAGTTACCTACCTATCGAAATTATCTTGGTTGATCGACCACACCGGGAATCGAGGTAACTAGATGGGATCTCGACCACTAAAGAATTTTGAAAAATTCTTGAAAGTCAATTGGAAGTAGTTGACTAGTGGGAGCAAAATCATAAACCAAAAGACCAATTTTGATTTTGCGTGTATAAACAACAACACTATTTTATTTTCATTTTTATGTTGTAGTTTTAGCAAACTTTATATTTATGTTTTATTCTCGATTAGTAAAACCAAACTATGACTGTTACCTTTTGAGAAACGTTCTCAAATATGGTTAAGTAATATTTATTCTTTTAAAATAAGCAATGACATGAGCAATCCCGTTATAGTAGTTAGAGACAAGGAGACTACATATCGATGCACGATAATCCAAGACTTTAATTATTAAAGAAAAACGGAAGCTCGTGATAGTGGATACGATCCAATATAATCATTCGGTCATACGATGACGAGTTATTCAAACGTTGGATAAGAATGACTAGACCGAATTTTGGAAATGATGTTTTCAAAATTGTAAGATTTAAGTATCGACTTAATTCTATCATTGCTTAAAGGTTAATTAAATAGTTAATGTTTTAAATACGATTTAAAAGGTTAAATAAACTATTTAATAAACTTTAGATTTTCTTTATGAAAGGAAATCAAAGACATAGCTCTTGTGATCTTTCTTAAGTCTTATGAAGACTACACCAAGAAATATTTACAAGTGCTTGAAGGATTAAAAAGGAAATTTAGGGCATGTGCTTAAATAGAGAACTTATTGAAGTTTCTATTATAGGCAAGTGAGTTGAGATAAATCTATCTAAGTTCAAGTCAACTCTTAGATATATGATATCTTGCGAGTGTGATTAAATTAGAAAGATTAAATACAGATATGGGAAGGTGAAGCAAACGTTGTAACACTTACCACATTCTGGATCTAGTAAACTGATAAGGGAACTAAATAAATGTTATTATGTTCCGGTTCTTATGAAGGACACAAGTTCAGTTATTTGTTAGGATTTAATAGACACATTCAATTGTAAAGAATAAATGTTATTCCGATAAAGTTGGAAGGTCACTGAACCTAACATACTAGACTGTTGTCACTATATAGTTGATATATGTGATGAGATCTCAACTAAATAGTTGTGTGGCTGTTATCCTTAATATTTGTGGTTGTTCTAGACATAGTCTCTCTGGAAGAAGAGCGTGTAATTAAACGTCATTCGATGATGTTGAACCATATGATTATGAATCTTGTGGATAATACGTATCTTATCTAAAGATGACTAAAATACCCTTTTATGAAAATGTTGTAAAATCAAGAAAAATTGTCTAAAGCCTAAACATACCGATGTTTGTTGGCTTGTGACAATTAATGCCACAAATAATTGTTTGTTAATCTCTTTCACTATTTTTAGAAATAGTTGAATGTACTCAGTGAAGTGCATAATTCAGAAAGCCCGAAAAGTTCGAGCTAGTACGAATATGAGATTGATGAGCTATTTAGGAATTAACCTTCAATTAGATTGAAGTAATTAATACCTGAAGGGTGTTTCAGAATTCGTCTGAAAAGGAATAAGATTCTCCCTAGAAGGATACCATCTTTGGGATACGCAATTAGATTGTGTTCCCAAAATAGAAATAACACTTTATATGATAAAGGTGTGACGCAAGCCATGCGATGTATCCCTTACCCATTTCGGGATAGTGCCCTTATACTTAACCAAGTTCCAAAGAATAAATGTTGAATAAATTCCATATTATATATGGAAGAGGATAATGTTGAATCTATCTTAACCGATGATTTGAAGTTATCATAGGCAAAGTCAGAAAGGCTTGGAGCCTAGTACGACATATGCAACTTTGTGGAATATCTTAGCAAGTACGCTAGATATTATTTACTTGTCCGCGGAGCAAAATGTTTGTCTCCAAACATCTTTGTCTTCTAGAGGAAGTGTTTCTTCCAAAAGAAAGCAGTGGGAGTAGATTTAGATCTCAAAGGTAGTTTGAGAACCACAGGAGTTATTCAACCATAGGAACGTGTGAGCGGGCGTCACATAGCGATGAGGTCTAGATCTTTGCTCGATTGCACACAAAAGTTCTGTAAGTCTCGTGGATAACCTCAAGCACGAAAAGGTTGTTGGTATGTTCATCTTGAAGAATAAATATCTCACGACTTATGAAAGAATGTTTGAAAGGCAAGATTGAGAGATATGGCTAGGAGCCATAATATCTGAATTAGATTCCATCAGTGACAACCAGGTTGTGAACCTAGTATGTCTTACCCAAGGGGAGTGTCCCTGAAAGGTCGACATGGATAGTAATATGATTACCATAAGGCTATAGTGACAATTTGAAGGGTATGAGGTGTAAACCTTGTAATTACCTTTATCTTTGCCGGTGAGCCCGATTCTATTCGGATGATGCTTGTTATAACCGTATCATGGCTATATGATAGTGTTGAAGGCGTTAGGCGAAAGCTCAATGTTCATAGACGATAACATGATATGTAAGCCCACGAGATCCATTTTGGACTCAAACAAGTTTTCTAGACAATTTCTTTGTTTGATAATCAAAAGAGTTTGATTTAGTCAAAGAAGGATATGCCCAATGTGCAAGATGGATAGTGGGAGTGCATTACTATTTTTGAGTAAGGTATTAGATATCTCTCTCAAGGATCGTCATCCCATGTCACAGTCAATTAATGTTTGGTAGTTCAATGTCTTTACGAAAGCACTTGGATTAGCAGTTCTTATTTTTAGAAATAAGAATCTATAGTGATGGATTTAACTGCTGTTAAATTATAGTTTACTTATATAGATGTGATGCTAAAAGAGTTTAGCATAGATCACGGCGGGGATACTGCTAGCCGGTGTTCTCAAGATCTATCTATGTTAGGACGTTAGTCCAAAGATAAGGTGAAAGATGATGCTTATGAAAGGTTTCGCCACGCTCTGCGACAGGAACCATCATAAAGGAAATACGGATGTTCATAATTCATGAATAGTCATAAGCAAGTATGAAAGTAAACGGTAGATGTCGAGAATATCCTTAAACAAGTTAAGGAAGAATTCCCGATTTATTGAAACTTGGAATTAAATAGCGTAGATATATCTGAGGCGTAAATCACGAGTCTTATGAAGGCGAGTGGGAGCTACGATGCTGGGTTTGCGATCACTTTGATTAAGTGATACGATGAGTTGGAAATGTTCTAGCCTATGGGTCATTGTAGAACTCTACAAGCAAAGGCCAAAACACAAGTAGTGACTTTAGAGGCTAGCGGGAGGCGATACATGGATCTAGAAGGTTCATTCACGAACCTTATGCGGTTCTTCCACCTTTTCTATATAGTTGATATAGTAAGTGGATTCATTGCTTGAAGCAAGGACCAGGGTCTCGTCGAGGGATTCGTGTGTGTGTGTTGAGGCGGTTCCTTTGACTTGGTCATTTGGAACATGATATGAAGATAGTCCGAGTCCCCATAGATAGCGATCCGTTTAAGGCTAGAAGTGGTTTGCGAGTATTGCATAAGATTCTTGTGTTTCAACTTGGTCTTGTGTGTGCGAGTGATTGGTTTTAGGCCAAGTGGGAGATTGTTGGAATAGTGTCCTAAACCCAATCGGGTTGGACCGGATCCGACTGGGTCGGATCATTTCTACTATTTCTTTATGTTTATGCATATATTAAATGGCTTTTATGTTGTCATATATCTGTTCTTCTAAAGAACCAATTATGAATTGTTATATGATAACATCCTTAGTAGTAAACTGTGATAGAGAAACCATGATAGGCGATTATGGTTGATGAGATCTCTAATCACTTTAATAAGTTTGATACTTAAATGTCTCTAGGATGATGTACTATTAAACAGGGCATTGATAGTATAAACAGACTAGCACGTATTAGATGTCTTCTGTCTTTAGAGGCGAGGATAGATCTCGTCTATCGAAGTGTAGAGACACTTGGGTATGCGTGGGCGTGTATTAGAGAATGCGCGACGTTAACCGACCCACTTACACGGATAAGTGTCACACTATGTGGCGGTTGTGTAATTATCCTTAAGACCGAGTCTTCATGGCATCACGGTGTGGATTGTCATGCTTTGACACTATTGAGGTTTCCCCTAGCCACGGGGCGATAATGCGGTAGTGATTGGGTATGATACTGAAGCATGCGGAGTATACATGATTGGTCGTTCGGGAATCGCGTATCCTATGATTGAGATTGAATATCCGAAATGGCCTTCTTATAAGGAATGTCTTACTCTCGTGAATCTTTGCAAAGTGGGAGTAAACGAGTTACTTCGAGAGAGCATGATATCCAGATTATAAGATACGGTCGTTGATGTTTTGACACTCGACTAACGACCGTATGGATATTATTACAGCGATAGGATTGTAAGTTACACGGTAACTGTTTCACATAAAAGGTAGTAGTCATTGCATTTGACTCTTCCGATGATTGGGGGTCACGGTGTGTTGCTAGACGCTATCCCGTGATCGTTAGACATGAAGGACATTTTCGTAATTTGCACTTTGTGTCTACGGCCAACATATTCGGAAGCCTATCGGGTCACACACATATGAACATCTAGCCGGATTAAAATGTGGTTATAAATGATAACCAAATAAGGAAAGTTTATCTCGAGACTATAAGGGTTATAGTGGTAAATTAATATGGTGGTATTTATTTATTATGAATAAATTAAATACAAGATATTAATAATAATTATATTAATTAAAGAATATTCCGGTAGCCAATTAATGGCTAAAGGTGGCGCAACTTGTTAGTGTATAAGATACACTTGGATTGTGCAATTTAATTAATGGTATTACCATATATTAATATATAAATATATATACATATTGGCGTGAATTGTATATGTATGTGATACGTGTACATTCACGTGTCTAAGGGATGCATATTTAAGTGGTGCATATGTTTATATATTTTAAATGGATTTATTTGTGTAATATATATATGAAAAAAGGGTAAACCCTACCCCCGAGGGTCCCCACTCCCCCTGTCCCACGGAATGAGTGGAGATGTAAATCAAGATCCCCCAGTAGCTCAGAGTCAATGGACTTACCTTTAACAGGAGGGAATAATTCGCCCCTTGTGGGAATCGAACCTATAACCTCCCGCTAGGCTGCAATTACGATATCCTAGATTTATTTGATATAAGATATTATAATAAATGAGATAAATCAATCAATTATATTTTCCTTATTTTATTGGGAAAATGTTTTCTTCTCCTCTACTCTAGTCAGGGGCGCCCCAACCACTATAATTAGGAGGTGGGTGTCAAGCTCTTTTGATCATCACAATTGCAAGAGCTAATAGTTCTTGTGTAAAATAGAGAGCATCCTATAGAGAGTTGGAGAGAGGGGAAAAGGGCCGGTCTAGCAACCGGAGTTTTCCAATAGCAATCCATGATGGGATTCCGGTGGGCTGTTCGTGTGGACTAGCGGTAGAGGCCGAACGCTTGGGCGGCTCTATGCAGAACTAATCTCCTTAGACGGTCAAAGCGTCGATCTTTTAGATCAACCAAGGTAACCACTGTCTACTAACTCGTTTGTTTATTGCTTAAACGAAGTCGATCCTGGTTAAAAGGAAATAAAATTTTAAATTCCGCTGCGTTCCCGCGTAGATTTCCTAACATCCAATACAAGCAAACCATACAATGCAAGTAGGAAAAGATTCACAACAAATGAAACTAAACAACATAAACAATCATTCCCAATCAACATAAGAGATTATACAAATTCTACAACATCATCTTGGCTAGTTTTGAACTAGCCACTCATGACTATGAACGTCAACTTGTCAATGTTAGTATTCATAATACTGAGAACAATTAACTCAAAGTAAAGATTAAGAATTATACCATTAACAAGCTATGAACTCGAAATTGAGACCTTCATTAAAGCTTCAAAACCTTCAATGGACTTTTGACAAACAAGTGTTAATCTTGCTCCAACAAAAGTAATAGAAATCAACAACTAAGAATTGTTTAATGTTTACACTTGTAATTAAGAGCTAATTTTAGTGATAAAATTTGGATAGAACAGCCTTGGGGAGTTGGGTGCCTGCAAGGGAGAGTTAAGGTGGATAAGATGAAGTGTTGTTTTTGTGATATGGTAGTTGAGATGAATAAGTTCGATCCACAATTAATGACTCTACATTCTTGGTGTGCGCTATAATTATTGGCGTGCGTCAGCACACAACATACTTTGACTCTGCTGCTTATCTTCCGGTTTAGTGACTCGTTTACTTTCTTTGGTCACTAGATATTATCGATCGCTACTTGAGTTTGCTTGTTACGATCTCGCCTGCGGTGATACAACCTTACTTCACTGATGCTTGATTTGTGTGGGATCAGTGTACACCATTTTTATAACAAATTAAGTTCCATCATTTGTAATCCATATCTTAGACCTATCCAAGGTCATCACAGACTTCCTTGGTTATAAGTCAGTCCACAAGAGACTTCACTTTACTCTACTGGTCCTGGGCATCTTCACTCAACTGATCTTCTATTCTTCATTTCACTGAGCCGTCCTACCAGTCTAGTACAATGCTTGTCTGACTGAACTTATACAACATGTCAGACTCTACTTAAAGCCTATACAACATTACTAACTCTTTTATACTTATTTCAGGCTTGCTATAATAGCTAGTATGGCCATCATCAAAACAATAAAATGTTCCTAACAATCGACTTGAACCAAAACATTCTAAATAATGCCTCTAGGATACCTAATGGACTTATCTGCAATAGAAAGAACCATATGGGTTGATCGGATCCCATCTAGACCATGGTCTTTATAAGTGTTATATGACAAAAGGTTCACACTAGCTCCTAGATCACATAAGACATTTGTAATCTTAGTATTACTGTTTAGGGTGATTTTTATGTGATTTATATGTTATATTTCATAATAATTTCCTCCATATTCATATAATTTGCATAGAAGTTGAGTGTTTTATTGGTTTATTGAGCAAGTGAGGTTTGAAGTGGTTTAATTGCAAAGTTGGTTGAACTATGTGTTTTTATTGTTGATTTTCTATTAATTTGAATGATATTACACTATGCAATGTTTTATTATCTTGTAGATACATGAAATTGGTTCAAAAGAGGATTAAAAGATGTAAGGATCGGACTTATATGAAGAAAAAGAGATAAAGGTG
Source organism: Gentiana macrophylla (assembly GCA_026214975.1). Taxonomy (NCBI): domain Eukaryota; kingdom Viridiplantae; phylum Streptophyta; class Magnoliopsida; order Gentianales; family Gentianaceae; genus Gentiana; species Gentiana macrophylla. The sequence goes on along the minus strand of CM047811.1, from coordinate 8,588,853 downwards.
AAGTCGGTTGAAGATAGAGATGGAAAAATCAAATTTGAAGCAAACTGAACGCACGTTTGAAGTAGCGTCCAGCGGACGGGCGTCCACCTTCTTGGACGGGCATCCGGAGGAGCTGTTTTGATTCAGAGTTCTCCCAAGATGGCTGAACGAGCGTCTGATTTAACATAGAACGGGCGTCTGATCCAGCTCGGTCCTACTCGAAGATTTTTATGAAGACTGGACGGACGTCCAGTATAGCGGACGGGCGTCCATTGGCCGACTTAGCAGAACCGACTTAGAAATCTATAAATAGTCGTGTTTTTCAATACATTCAGAACCCTAATTCATCTTGGCGGCCTAGCTGCGTTTTATACTTATTTTAGATCAAAATGCTTTTCAATCTCTAGATTAGATCTTTCAATTTATGTACTTTATTCAAGCAATTCGAGTTGTTCAAGTGATGTTTAGAGGCTAAAGGCTTTTGGAACAAGCATTGTGAAGCCATCCTATCAACAATTCAGTTTCGTTTCTGGATTATTTTGTGAGTTTTTCTTATCAAAGTTGTATATTTATTATGTTTATGTTTATCTTATGCAATTATATCGAGAGATCGTTGCATGTTTGATGTTTGATATTGATGAGAATCGTTATTAAACCCTAGATCACCATAATAAAGATTAGATCTTTAACCTAAAAATAACGAGAGTTGATTAGGTTGAATTTCTAGGTTGCTAGATTGAGAAATCTTACACCTTTGATTTGAAAGCATTAATCTTTAGGATCGAAAGATAAAAGATTGATAGGCGAACTTTTCTAAGAGATTAGGAGTTCATACCTTTGTTAGGTGAATCACAACTTGGTTAAAAATCACGAGATAATCTAGATAGAAATTGATTGTTGTAGGATTGGTGGATCAATAGCTTGTTCGTTTGTTAAATTATTGATTAATCACTTGTGATCGTTTTGCCTAGTAAAGTTACAGTTTTTATTGCATATTAGGTTTAGAATAGACGTAGTTTAGTTATCTTGTTCGCAACCATATTTTCCTGGCTTTAGATCTCGATCTTCTGTCCAGTTTACTCTCGTTATTATCGTTTTTAGCTTCGTTACTCGTTAGTTGTCTTATTTTGTTATAATCTTTTTAGTAGTAGTAGTCGTGACATATTTAGGTTAGTTAATAAAAACTAGAATAAACAACCCCGATTCCCTGTGAGATCGACCCGGTATTAGTTGCTATACTACGATCCCTGCACTTGGGGTATACCGGATTTAATTTATTACTTGTGTATTTTGCTTAGATAAAAATCCGAGACAAGTTTTTGGCGCCGTTGCCGGGGAACCGGACGGTTGTCTAGTTTTTATTTTCGTTAGTAATTTAATTTAGATATTTTGTTTTTAGTTTCTGTTTTTTTTTTGTAAGGTAAATTTTTTTTTTCGCTTCTGTTCTATTAAACGGGCGTCTGGGGTAGTGGACGCCCGTCCGTTCAAATTTTTTTATAACTCTGTTCGTATTTTACCCAGTCAGACGAGCGTCTGGTTATCCAGACGTCCGTCCTGTTCATTCTCCAGGCAGACGCCCGTCTGACCTCTTTTTCTTTAAAATCTTTTCTTGGTTTTAACCTTTGATTAAAAGGTTAAACAACTAGCTTTTGGTATCGGTTTATGCAAACTCGAGTCAAAAGGGCCACTACTCTATACCACGACCTCGGCGGACCATAGTCCGACCAAACAGAGAAGGCTCCGTTTTGCGGACATCCCTGACAAAGAGAACACAGTCGATCGAGATATCGAGCAAGATCTAGCTCAAGAAATCGAAAATATAGTCATTATGGCTGCTGAATATAGACGTACGTTGGCTGACTACGCCATGCCTGACGAAGTCAAGGTCAACCCGGCTATCGTCCTACCAACCATCAATGCACCTACCTTTGAACTGAAACCCGGGCTCATTCAAATGATGCAACATGCATCTATCTTCCACGGTTTCCAGTCTGAAAATCCGCATACTCACGTACACACATTTCTAGAGATATGTGGTACGACCCGCATTCAAGGTGTAAGCGAGGATGCCATTAAGCTGAAATTGTTCCCGTTTTCCTTGAAGGGGGAGGCAAAAGAGTGGTATAACTCTCTCCCTGCTGAATCCATCACCACTTGGGCTGGACTCGAAAAAGAGTTCCTAAGTCAATATTTCCCACCTTCCAAGACAGCCCAATGCCTCAGTGAAATTTTTACATTTTATCAGAAGGAAAACGAGTCATTCTTTGATGCTTGGAAGAGATTCAAATCTCTTCTTCGTAAATGTCCCCACCACGGGTTGGACTTGCAGAGGCAAGTCAACACGTTTTTCAGTGGATTGACCGAGCTCACTAAGGGCATGGTCAATAGTTCTTCTGGTGGGGCATTCTTGAGAAAGACGCCTGAAGAGGGATGGGCACTATTTGAGGATATTGCCAAATATAATTACGCCCCCTCCTTTCAAGCTATCCAAGCACCTCCTCCTCCTCCCAAGATCGAGGAGGTGAATATGCAAAGTTTGATCGCCATGCTGCAAAAGCAGATGGCAGCTTCTCAAACGCCTCCCAATCCGATCAATCAGAACCTATCATTCCCATAGAACTCTCAGGTTCTGTATTGTGAAAATTGCTGTCAGACTGGCCATATGGTTGGCTAGTGTCAATTCATTTCCCCTTCGACTTATCAAGTTAATGCTGTTCATGATTATGGACAGTACAATCAAGTCACCTGTCAGAACTGTGACAATGTGGGACATACATCTCGTTTCTGTCCTCTGAATGGACAGAATGCTGAAGTGAATGCTTTCTATGGCCAGCAAAATCAGAGGTTTAACAATCAATTCTCTGGCCAAGGTAATTATCAGAATCAAGGCTTTAACCAGAATCAGAATTTCAATAGAAACCCTATTTTCAATCAGAACCAGAATACTAATTTTTCCAATCAGAATCAAAGGTTCAATCAGAATTGGCCAAGCAATTCCAATTCTGCAATTCAAAGTCAGTCTGGCCAGCCTCTTCCACAAAACTTCCAAAACTCTCAAGGCCTCTCTCACTCCAATAATCTTGAAGCTAAAGTAGAGGAGCAAAACAGGACAATCAAGAATCTTGAGAGGCAAATCGGGCAATTGGCCGAGCAGTTAGCTTCCAGACCACCAGGGCAATTGCCCAGCTTTACGGAGAAAAACCCTAAGGGTGGTCAGGTAGCTCAGACCGATTTGAATCATGGCCAGTGCACTGACCTAGTTCCTTCAATTCCGTATGGTAGAGAAGAGGCCAGTGCGATGAATCTGAGATCTGGAACTCAACTAAGTGGTCCCCCGAACCAGGGAAACCACTAACCCCTCTCGCCCGGTGAAAAGCGGGAGGGAAGTCGAGCACCTACGTTCCCCTTTTCTGCAAGAGAGTACTCAGGTGGCTGATCCCCTGAGAAGTAAAGAGTTTGAAAGACCTCAGGTGGCTGATCCCCTGAGCAGGGCCGGCCCTCCCCTAAGGCCTTCGAGACCCGGGTCTTAGGCCCAATTCTGTCGGGGGGCCCAACGGTACATGTTTCGTTAAAAGAAAAAAAAATCGTGTAGATTTAATCCGATCCAACATAAAATAATATGTTAATTTTCTTTTTTGGTAGAGGCCCAATTTTTTTTTAATTCTAATTGATAAAGGCCCTAATAAGAAAAAATTACTTGACCCAAAAAAAATAGATATATACAAATAAGTATTTTTTTGTTTTATGATTTTATCTATATTATTAATTTATTATATATATCTATATTATATATAAAAAAAAACACGCAAATAAATAAAACAAACAAAAATAGCCAAATAGATAGAACACATTTAGATTTAGTAATATGTAAGTATGTTTTATGTATACGTATGAATTTGGTTTTTGTTTCTAAATATGCTAGAAAAAGACTACTTTGTAGGCATGTTTTGAGGCTATCAATAACTTTAATTTTGTATTTACGGATGTTAAAAACGCAATAAGTATGTTTTTCAAAAAAAAAAAAAAAAAAAAAAAAAACTTCAACTAATAGGCCCAATTCGGGGACTTGGTCTTAGGCCCAACAAATGCGAGGGCCGGCCCTGCCCCTGAGAAATGAAGAATCAAGTGAAAGTCAGGGGATCAGTCAGGTGGCTGATCCCCTGACTAGTAAGAAAAATGAGAAAGTGGTGAGGTGGAAAGATTTGGAAGACAAAGCTGTCAGTTCGTCCTCGAAGAAAGTTTTTTCTGAGAATGATTTGAAGAAACTTCTATTTCCACCTAGAAAAAGCAACATTCCCTTGCATGAGGACAAGAAATACGAAAAAGTGCTAAATCTTCTGAAAAATACTCAGGTTAATCTTCCACTATCTGATGGTTTGGTTGAGATGCCTAAGTATACCAAGTTCATCAAGGATGTTGTTTCCTCTAAGAAGAAGTTAGGAGACATGGATCGGTTGATTGGTGAGGATTGCTCTATGGTAACTTATGATGATCTACCAATCAAGAGGGTGACCACAGGAAATTTGTGCTCACATTGCTGATGGGAGGCTTAGTCTTCCCAAATTCTTTATGTGACCTGGGTGCATCCATAAGTCTGATGCCATTGTCTGTCTACAAACAACTTGGATTAAATGATCTTCTAGAACCCACAACCATGAAACTTCAATTCGCTGATAGATCTTCCAAGAAAGCTGCGGGAATATTAAAGGATGTATTAGTTCAAATTGACAGATTCACCTTTCCGGTTGACTGGTACGTCCTAGACATAGAGAAGGATGAGAATGTCCCCTTGATACTTGGAAGACCCTTTCTTTCTACAGCCAGGGCTCTCATTGATTGTGATGGTGGGCAAGTGACTATACGAGTCGGTGATCAGGAGGTGAGCTACAGTGTCTCCAAAGCTATTCAGAGACCCTCTGATTACCCCACCGGCTTCTCTATTGAGGATATGTCAGATGATTTCAATGATTACATGGAAAAGCAAGTCATGGCTGTTGCAACTAAATACGAGCGATTAGTTGAGAATCTGAATAATCATGGTGTGGTGGATCTAGAACAGTTAGAAGCTGAGTTTGATAAATGATTATTGAAAGGAGAGGTTTTGGCAGTGGGACCACTAAGTAAACTCAGTGATGTTAAGTTGAAAAGTGGAGATCTTAAATCAAGTTTAGAAGACCCCCCTGCAGATCTGGTACTGAAGCCGTTACCTAAGCATCTGAAATATGTGTTCTTAAGAGAAGGTGACAAGCTTCCGTTGATTATTAGCCAAGCTATCTCGATTGGAAGAGATGAAATTGTTAGACGTCTTGAGAAAGAACGAGAAAGCCTTTGGTTGGAAAGTAGGGGACATCAGAGGGATATCTCCTGACATTTGTATGCATAAAATCAAGACTCAAGAGGGTGCAAAATGTGTTAGACAGCCCCAGAGGAGGCTCAACCCTCATATGCAAGAAGTGGTCAAAAAGGAGATTATCAAACTTTTAGACATAGGTATCATTTACGCAATTCTTGGCGGTGAATGGGTATCCCTACTCAGGTAGTTCCCAAGAAAGGAGGAATTACTATTGAGAAGAATGAGAAAGGAGAAGAAATAGCATTGAGGCTCATTCATCGGTTATGAAGTCTCAGATCGACTATAGAAAGCTCAATGAGGTTACAATGAAAGATCATTTCCCCCTTCCATTCATTGACCCGGATGCTAGGCGCTGGCGGGACATGCATTCTCTTGTTTCTGGATGGATACTCAGGTTATTTCAGATACCCATCGATCCGGTTGACCAAGAAAAGACCACTTTCACTTGCCCTCTATGGTACATTCGCTACAAAGCGAATGCCATTTGGTCTTTGCAATGCCCCAGCTACATTCCAAAGATGTATCTTTGGCCATATTTGATGGGTTAGTTGAAAAGTGTATGGAAATTTTTATGGATGATTTTTCGGTCTTTGGTCAATCCTTTGATGATTGTCTCGATAATCTTGACCAGGTGTTTTCCGATGTGTGGAAAGAACTTAGTCCTAAATTGGGAAAAGTGCCATTTCATGGTAGATGAAGGAATAGTTCTTGGCCACAAAAACTCAGCCAAAGGTATTGAAGTAGACAGGGCAAAAGTTGAAGCTATCGAGAAGGTGAACTATCCTAGGAATGTCTTGTGAAGTTAGAGGTTTTCTTGGACACGTCGGTTTTATAGGAGATTCATTAAAGACTTTTCCAAGATAGCCAAGCCCCTATCTACTTTGCTCAAAGAAGACGTTGTTTTTAATTTCGATGATAGTTGCAAGCAAGCGTTTGAGGAGCTTAAAAGTCGATTAATTTCTGCACCAATTCTTATCTCGCCTGACTGGAATCTACCCTTCGAGCTTATGTGCGATGCATCAAACTATGATGTTGGTGCAGTCTTAGGACAACGGATTAAGGGAAAATTCCAGCCTATCTATTACGCCAGTCACACACTAAATCCTACCCAAGTAAACTACACGACGACGAATCGAAAATTACTTACTTGTAGTCTTCGCTATGGACAAATTTCGTAGTTACTTGTTGGGTGCTCAAGTGATTGTGTGGACTGATCACGTTGCTTTGTGATATCTCATGACAAAGAAGGAGGCTAAACCGCGCTTACTACGTTGGATACTGATCCTACAAGAGTTTGATGTCCAGATTAAAGACAAAAGAGGCGGTGAAAGCGTAGTGGGTGATCATGTTTCGAGAATGTTGAGTGAGGAAAAGGAAGATCGACGATATAGATCTTTACTTTCCTCTTGAGAATGTCATCTTTGATAGACGATTGTGCTCGGATGTTCCATGGTATTCTTCCATCGTCAACTACCTTCATTCCCAATATCTTAATCCGAATTTTCATATCGAGAGAAGAAAAATTCTTCTCGATTTGAAAACATTTGTATGGGATGAACCTTACCTCTTCAAGATTTGTAAGGATGGATTGCTAAGGAGATGTGTACCTGAATCTGAGCAACGTGACATTATTGAACAATGCCACAGTGGACCTACTGGTGGTCACTTTGGTCCCTGGAAAACCGTTGCCAAGATCTTTCAATCTGGTTTCTATTGGCCCACGATCTTCAAGGATACAGAAGCTTTCTGTAAAGCTTGTGATAGGTGCCAACGAACCGGAGCTCTAACAAGGCTTTTCGACATGCCATTGAAGCCCATTCTTGAATGTGAAATCTTCGATGTATGGGGGATTGATTTTATGGGCCCGTTCCAATCTTCCTGTGGAAATAAATACATCTTAGTCTGTGTCGATTACGTATCGAAATGGGTGGAGGCTCAAGCCACTGCAATGACCACAAAATGGTCATGAGCTTTCTGAAGAAAAATATCTTCTTGAGATTTGGATGTCCACGCGCCTTGATAAGTGATGAAGGGACACACTTCTGCAGCCGACCACTAGAAAAAGTACTTGAGAAATATGGTGTCCGGCATAAAACAGGCACACCATATCACCCTATGACTAGTGGCCAGGTCGAGAGAAGCAATCAAAGCTTGAAGAAGATCCTGGAAAAAGTCGTGAACAGTCATAGAAAGGACTGGAGTCTTAAATTGGATGATGTACTATGGGCATACCGAACTGCCTATAAGACCCCCATGGGTACATCACCCTATCAGATGGTATATGGAAAACCATGCCACCTGCCAGTTGAGTTGGAGCATAGAGCATATTGGGCCACTAAGTGATGCCAAATCATGTGGTGAACACTGACTGCAGCAGTTGCATGAGTTAGACGAGTTTAGACTCCAAGCCTACGAGAGTGCCAGGATAAGTAAGAATAAGATGAAACTCCTTCATGACGCAAAAATCAAGAAGTGAGAATTTCAAGTTGGGGAGCAAGTTTTATTGTACAATTCCAGGTTACATCTGTTTCCTAAAAAGTTGAGGACACGTTGGTCCGGCCCCTTTGAAATTCTACAAATCATTCCTGGAGGTGTTTTAGAACTAAGAGGTCATGGTGACCAGCCGTTCAGAGTGAATGGTCAAAGGTGTAAGCATTATATCGGTCAAACCAAAGAGAAGCCTTTGATTTTTCACTTCCGCGACATCCTCGGGTGTGGTCCTCCTGAAGTCAATGAGTTTGACGAGTTTTCGCCCGATTTGTTTTCTGAGAATGACGGCAGTGGTCCAGTAGAGGAAGTTCTGGCTGGTAGTTGGGATATGGAAGAGTTTCACAAGGAGCAACAGCTCAAGAGACGTTCGAGAAAGAAGAAGTCTACAATGGGGAGAATTAAAAGCGTTTGGAAAGCAATCAGAAACTTGACCCCATGTGTTAGATCTTTGTTTCAGCCACCACCTCTTGATCAAAGCTTACACGATGTAGTGGCTGGGAGAAAGGTTAAGTGGCCTGATCCAGGCTGAATCGAAAGATTGTCGAGCTAACGACATAAACCAAAGCGCCACTAGGAGGCATCCTAGATATCCTTTTCTATTTTAGTTACTTTCGTTTTTGGGTCTTTTCTTTGATTCATTTATTTTAAGACTAATTAGGTTTTTGTGTGAATATGCCTCAGTTTAGCTTTGTCTTTAAAATGGATTACTGAGTTCTGCCGCACGAGTTCCCATACATTAGTAGGATTCCACTTATCACTTTAGATGACGGTCCTGGAGGGACGATCATTCTGGATGTAGATTATGACATTAGCACCCGCATCAGGACCGTTACCTATGTTATCATTGTACCCCAAGCTATGGGAGGTGGAGAGTTTTGTGCAGAGGACCTGCAGAGCGCTTTAGGACGACCGTACACAATCCTTAATGACCTGATGCTGACTGATTTGATGTTAGTGCTGCGTGCTGAACACTTCAGAGGAGTGGATGTCGCTGGAGAGGACTAGGCTTTACAGGATGAGTACGATTTTCCTCCCGCGATTGATATGCTCCGTCATCTGATCCGGATTGTGGATTGGGCGGAGATTTTTGAAGACTAGCTTCATTAGGGCTTTCGTCGAGCAAACGACGTAAAACAAACGGGTGGTTTGGGAAATTCCGTTTGTGGTTGTGATGTTGGTTTGGTGTTGAATTGTTTGGGAAATCCCGTTTGGACGATAAACGGGTGGTTTTGAATTGGCTTGTGGTTTGGGATTGTTGTTTGTTTAGCCTGAGTTACAATGGTTCGTAAAGGGGTGCAGAAGAGGCATGGTAAGGGGTTGCCGATGAACCTTCTAAGAAGAAAAAGGTTGTAGACCCCACTTTAGTGAATCCGAACCAAGGCATCCGTATCGGTGAACGTCAAAATCCACCTAGGGCTGCTCAAGGTCAACCTAGGTTTCCTTTAAGGGATGAGTCTGAGTCGGGGTCAGAAACTGATGATGAGCCATTAGTAAGGAAGATGACTAGGGTGTCGGAGGCTCGAGTTGAGAGAGATGACGATGAACCTAAGCCTAGAACCGAGGAAGCAACTGAGAGAGCGGAGCCGGCTAGACAAAATGTGAGACCCCCTATCCCAATTCCATTGGTTCGTAGGTTCATTAATCCTAAGGCTTTTGAGGTGTATAATAAGCACTATGTTACGAGGACGATGTTAATAGAGCGAGCTGTTCTTGAGGCCAAGGTTGATCCCGCTTTTGTTAAAATGCTTACGGATAGAAAGTGGGGGGCATTGATGAGAACTCCGAGGACTCCAGTTAATGCTACGTTAGTCCGAGAGTTTTATGCAAATTGCTCGGAAACGGATTTGGAAACCGGAGTCGTGATGGTAAGGGGAGTAAAGGTGCCGTTTACGCCTAAGGTTGTTAATGACAAATACAACTTGGCACCTTTTGAGGGTTTAGATTATAAAGAGGCGATAAAAGCTAAGTAGGATGCGGGAGAGGATCCGTTGGAGGAGTTGAGATTGTTAGTGTGCCCGGAGTTACCGTGGACACTCAGACCGGGCGGAGATAGAAAGGAGTTGGTGACGACAAGTTGGACGGAGGATTGGAAGGTCCAATGTCGTTTTATTCAGAACAGGTTGTTACCTAAGAACAACCTGACTCATTTTCACATTGGTGACCTCGGGATGTTATATGCGTTAAACTTCAAGCTGAATGTTGATGTAGGACAAGCCATTTTTGACGAGATAACAACGAATCAGAAAGTGTATGCGAGGTGTTTGATTTGCCCCCATCTGATACACAGTTTATGCATTGATGCTGGAGTTCCTGAGTACAAGACGGATAACAAGACTAAGAATCCACGGTTCCTGGAGCGGGAGAAAGTGAAATCTTACGGTCAAAGCGAGATCGAGGCCGAGGCAAAGCACATGAGCCCGGTTCATCTTCAGCACCACCTCGAGCATCTTCCCTTCCTTCTTTGTCTCCATCGGTTCGGATGCGTCTGAGTATGGCTAATAGTATACGGAACTGGATGGAGGACATGAGAACGTCCCAGAACAATATGTTGACTATCTTGCGTTGTATGAGTGAGGGGCGTCCTCTGAGGGACCGGGGCATCTTCACCCCCAGCACTATAGATTACGTTTATTCGGATGAGATTGAGCAAGCCATTGCGGATGTTCTTCATGAGTCTGAGTCGTCTTCTGATGAGGAGCAAGTTGACGCGGCAGGGAGGACTACCACTACACAAGCTGGACCTTCTGATACTCCTACGGGTGGAGCACCTCCTGCTGGTGATTCTTCAGCACCGGGGCAGACCTGATGTTATGTTTCTGATTCTAGCTTATGTATTTTTTATGAGATGCTTGTATTGTCCTACTACTTTTCCTTACTTGGTTCATTGTATTCTTTTCATGTTAGCTCCTGTCAGTTCTCGTTGCTATATTTTTCTCGATGAATCATGTAAGCCTTAAGGCATTTCGTACTTTCAGCTGTATATGACATTACTATGCTTTCGATTTTCATTGTATTGAGTGTTTTATTTTTTGATCTAATTCGATTTTACCTTATCCTTTCGTAATCTTTCATTTCTTTCATTATGGTATAATTTCCCCGTTTTCCCCGAGATTTTTCCATGTTTGTCGAGTAGTGCAGGCATATTTCTAGCTGTTTTGTCGAGCTAGCTTTTACATCGCGCTGACACGTTGGCCTTTTCATGCTCCGGCCTGACCAACGTTTCGAATATCTATACGAATCAGCTAAGTACTTTATCTTTTCTTTAATTCTGCACAACCTGAGGACATGTTGTGGTTTAAGTGTGGGGGAGGGGAATAGTTATGTGTATCTACCATTTGCTTAATTATACTATGATTCTATGCTGAAATGAGCTAAATTTTTCAAAATTTTCAAATTTTTGTTTTGTCCCGAGTGAGCAAATACATAGTTTTTGTTCGGTTTTTATAGACATGGATGTTGTATACCGTATGTTTAGTAGGTTAGAGGTTTCACCCGACATACATTTCACGAGCCATATTGAACGATGAGCTAAAATATAAAACTATGCCCATTTGGATTAGTGCTTTTGTTGATTATCTTATAAGTATCGTGTGCTTAGTGCTAATGTACATATCGTGGGAATTATAATAGTTTGTGTTTAGAGCCGGAGTATGACATACTGTGAATATCTTAGGTTTGAATGTGATAAGTGAAACGTAACTACTGTGCTTTAGAAGTTGAATTTAAAAGAATTATTGGGTGTGTCGGAAGCTGGTCGATGATTTGAGTGAGGTAAGGCGTATCTCGAATGTCCTATACCACTATGATGACCAGAAGCTCCCGACAGTCAGAAGAAGCTGCCTTATGATTTGAGTAAGGTAGGGTATATCTCGAATATCCTATTCTGCTATGACAGGGCAATAGCTCATTCTGATGTGTGTTTAAATGTGAAGTGAATTAAATCAACTTATATAAGGAATCTGGTATGAATTGAAATAAAAGACTTGGTTATTGTCTACCTTATCCCCAGTATAAACTGACAGATATGTTGTAGGGATTGTCCTCTGAGTATGTCAGAAAGGTCCTAAATACCTTCAATCATCCTTTTCGGGATATGTTACGTTTTGTAGGGTGCATGTTATAAGTGTCAATTATTTCTAGTTTAAATGGGATATTGGCTAGTTGATTTGAATAAATTTCAAGTTTGGACTTAGTGGAAGTTTGCTATGGCTTTGCACACACACCGGGGTGAACTTCTAATTTATTGACTATGCGTTATATTTGCTGAAGTATCTATCTTTTCCGAGCCTTTATCTTGTCTTGTTTTGCTCGGGACGAGCAAAAGCTAAGTGTGGGGAGTTGTTTAGGGTGATTTATATGTTATATTTCGTAATAATTTCCTCCATATTCATATAATTTGCATAGAAGTTGAGTGTTTTATTGGTTTATTGAGCAAGTGAGGTTTGAAGTGGTTTAATTGCAAAGTTGGTTGAACTATGTGTTTTTATTGTTGATTTTCTATTAATTTGAATGATATTACACTTTGCAATGTTTTATTATCTTGTAGATACATGAAATTGGTTCAAAAGAGGATTAAAAGATGTAAGGATCGGACTTATATGAAGAAAAAGAGATAAAGGTGAAGTCGGTTGAAGATAGAGATGGAAAAATCGAATTTGAAGCAAACTGAACGCACGTTTGAAGTAGCGTCCAGCGGACGGGCGTCCACCTTCTTGGACGGGCGTCCGGAGGAGCTGTTTTGATTCAGAGTTCTCCCAAGATGGCTGAACGAGCGTCTGATTTAACATAGAACGCGGGCGCCCGATCGGCTCGGCCCGACTCGAAGATTTTTATGAAAGACCGGACGGACGCCCAAAGATAGCGGACGGGCGTCCATTGGCCGACTTAGCAGAACCGACTTAGAAATCTATAAATAGTCGCATTTTTCAATACATTCAGAACCCTAATTCATCTTGGCGGCCTAGCTGTGTTTTATACTTATTTTAGATCAATCTTTATGCTTTTCAATCTCTATATTAGATCTTTCAGTTTATGTACTTTATTCAAGCAATTCGAGTTGTTCAAGTGATGTTTAGAGGCTAAAGGCTTTTGGAACAAGCATTGTGAAGCCATCCTATCAACAATTTAGTTTCGTTTCTGGATTATTTTGTGAGTTTTTCTTATCAAAGTTGTATATTTATTATGTTTATGTTTATCTTATGCAATTATATCGAGAGATCGTTGCATGTTTGATGTTTGATATTGATGAGAATCGTTATTAAACCCTAGATCACCATAATAAAGATTAGATCTTTAACCTAAAAATAACGAGAGTTGATTAGGTTGAATTTCTAGGTTGCTAGATTGAGAAATCTTACACCTTTGATTTGAAAGCATTAATCTTTAGGATCGAAAGATAAAAGATTGATAGGCGAACTTTTCTAAGAGATTGAAAAGCTTAAAGATTTTTTAGTAAACTAGTCCGCGAAGTTAGCAAATAGTACTACATATATCGGTCCCAAAATGTAATTTCGTTAATCTTTCTTAATTTGTCTCATAATATAAGTTCATCTTAAAAACCAATGAATATTTATTACATTTTTTTCATTTTACCCATATATTATTATACATTCACATACTTTTCAACTATTAAATTAATGAGATTTAAATGGTATTTGATGGCCAAATTAGTAATGTCCAACTTTAACCGGCAGTATACCGAGTCGGATGCACTATAGTAACAAACAAGATCGATCTCACGAGGAATCATTCAAGTACCAAAATCATTTTCATACTTAGTTTAGGTCAACCAAGAGTGGAATATGTGATAATTAACATTTAAACGTAATATTAACTAAAGATAATAAGTGATATTGTCGAAAATATCACGGTGGCGGTATTAGTGTTTATAGGTGGATATCCGGTTGAAAGTGATTGTCTTATCCGGTGAGAAGTGGTGGTTGTTATGAAATGGATGAATATCGGGTGTCGGACACATTTGCTATGAATGTCGGGCGTAGTTGACAAATTGGCGTAATCTAGGATGCTTGGATTGATTATATGATGAATTATGATTTACATGGTGCCACTATATATATGCGGATTGCTAATGACTATTAGGCTAAATATGACAAGACATAATTAATTATGAAGGGAAACAATTAAATACAATCAAGAGAGTAAGCATTTCACAGGTCCGATGTTGCGGCCCTGTTGAGGTTGGGCTCGATGTCTTGATCGTCTTGTGAAATAGCCTTGGGAGATGTCAATTGTGAATCTTGTTCGCCTCGTATAGCGTGCCGATCCGAAGAACGGACTTTAACGCAGGGGAGCAGCGGGCTCGGCCCCCAACATGTTATGCATCTGCGGGTTGACTTGTTAGACGGCTTGCGGCTTGATCCGGCTAATGGATAATGCGGACTGATGGCGTTGGTGGCCGGCTAGCGGCGGAGGACCCCTATTCGGGTCACGCAAAGGACCCGCGAGATCGCATGCGGGTTTCGCATATCAATGGCCCCTACTCCGTGCCTTGTCTGTTTGTAGAAAGAAGAAAGGTGAGGAGTAGAGTTGACAACAATTTGGATTTCCGTATCATGTAAATCCCCATAAGAGAGTTTAGGTGCCGATCTGAGGACGATGGGCTTGGATCAGCGGTTATGGCATGAAGCGACTTGCTGATAAATGCTGCCTTGCTAGGTGATGCGACTTTTCTAGCTGTCCAATCTAACCGGCAGTGTACCGGGTCAATTATAGTCTAGTCCAGTGGTCAAGGTCGTATCCCACAAGGATTTGTGAGGTTAAACACCGAAAAGCTTTCATTAATTCGATTAGGACGCAATTGATTAAGATAAAGGAAACCTAACCAAGACAATGTGTAGATTAAGCAAATCTCTATTAGTATCATGGGAGTGATTTCCTTCCAACCTACCAATGGTGTTCAAAAGTGTGAAGCGGTGCATTCCTAAGCAAGTAGTTCCCCTTCTTGATAAACAGAAACCCGAATCCGGATCAGATCCATAATTGGATCGTCAGATCTGATTCATAGCACCGATTGAGACACTCGATTTAGCACAGCGGAAGCTACGAATAAATTCGCATGCGATAATACCATGATTTGATTCGCATAAATAATTAATCTAACTATGAGAAGAATGAAGATTTACCTCAACGGAAAGGAAGAAATAGTCGACCAAATGGAGAAGCCGTAGTCTTCCGGATTGTATCTCCTAGCGACGACTGGTGGACGTCGATCTTCGCCGTAGAACCTCCTCGAATATGCACAAGAAAAAAACCCTAGGTTTTTCTTCTCTCAATGACTAGAACAATAAACTAATTTTCTCTTCTTTTAATTGTTAAGTGGCGCAAATTGTAAGTGTCAAATTGTGTTGGGAAGAACTCTCTTTATATAGGAAAATAACTAGTCAAAAGAGTTATCCTATTCACACCGCAATTACCTATTCCCACAAGGAAAAGATATTTGCCAAAAGATAAGAGATAATTCTCAAAAAATCAATCTCTTATTTTTCCATTAATCATCCAACAAATAGATAATTAATTAATCACACATGTGACATAATCTAGGAAAATTTCTTCTCCTAACTTATCCACAATGTGAGGCGCCACTTTAGTCAATAATTTAATAGAAAATGTCTTTTCTATTTTACATATTATTTACCAATTAAATAATATTGCATATTCATTAAATAAACCAACTATTTAATTAATTCTCGAAATTCCATAAAACGAGAAAACACTCGCGTGTTAGGAGACAACCCGGGAACCATGGACCTATAACCAGTAGCTACAATAAAATGAATAAAATATTAATCGAACAGAATATTTCTACTCAACTTATTAATTCGAATTACGCCACCATAAATCCAAATCGAACTCTATCGATTCTGAGATATAACTTATTCTCAAAACGTCGAGTCGAGTCGATAAGTGTCCATTGATATAATCATTACATATAAACTAACCCTCCATAGATTTCTCAATCACGGAATAATATGAGAAATTGATTAAATTGGTCGATCTATATGACTACATCATATATAATGCCCCACTTAGATAACCAATATCGATGGTCCGGATAAGGCAGTCACACCATAAAGTGTTCTGGGCGCATTAATGATGGTTTAGTCAATAGACCCCATACTTTGATTAAGTTCACCACGGACTAATAGTTCAAGTGAACACCATAAACATAATCCTCATGTGTGACACACACTAAGTTATATGGCTACACATGATACGACTTTGGTTTTCAGCAGTGTATTAAATATAACCACAAAGCAAATAATAAGATGAAATCAAATCTGTCATTTATTAAATAGAAACAATTACATAAATTGTCTTTCGGGCACTACATTTAACATCCCCCCCCCCATACGAGTGTATGAAACTACTCTATGCCTCCTCATTGGCCTAGGTGTCCTAAACCTAAGGAATTGGCATGAAAAGAAATTGAATGCACTGACAATGTCAACATTCCCCGAATAAGAAATCGATTTCATCGTAAGGTCGATTTTACCTTCCGGTTCTCCTACCCTTTTCTCACACCTAACATATTTTTTCAGTCTCCATCAAGTGTGTAAATGCAAGCATTAGTTAATTACTCCAATACAAGCAAACCATACAATGCAAGTAGGAAAAGATTCACAACAAATGAAACTAAACAACATAAACAATCATTCCCAATCAACATAAGAGATTATACTAATTCTACAACATCATCTTGGCTAGTTTTGAACTAGCCACTCATGACTATGAGCGTCAACTTGTCAATGTTAGTATTCATAATACTGAGAACAATTAACTCAAAGTAAAGATTAAGAATTATACCATTAACAAGCTATGAACTCGAAATTGAGACCTTCATTAAAGCTTCAAAACCTTCAATGGACTTTTGACAAACAAGTGTTAATCTTGCTCCAACAAAAGTAATAGAAATCAACAACTAAGAATTGTTTAATGTTTACACTTGTAATTAAGAGCTAATTTTAGTGATAAAATTTGGCTAGAACAGCCTTGGGGAGTTGGGTGCCTGCAAGGGAGAGTTAAGGTGGATAAGATGAAGTGTTGTTTTTGTGATATGGTAGTTGAGATGAATAAGTTCGATCCATAATTGATGACTCTACATTCTTGGTGTGCGCCATAATTATTGGCGTGCGTCAGTACACAACATACTTTGACTCTGTTGCTTATCTTCCGGTTTAGTGACTCATTTACTTTGCTGGTCACTAGACTGTTATCAGACTTCTACTTCAGTTTGCTTGTTCTGATCTGCTGCAGCTGATACAACCTTACTTCACTGATGCTTGATTTGTGTGGGATCAGTGTACACCATTTTTAAAACAAATTAAGTTCCATCACTTGTAATCCATATCTTAGACCTATCCAAGGTCATCACAGACTTCCTTGGTTATAAGTCAGTCCACAAGGGACTTCACTTTACTCTACTGGTCCTGGGCGTCTTCACTCAGCTGATCTTCTATTCTTCATTTCACTGAGCCGTCCTACCAGTCTAGTACAATGCTTGTCTGACTGAACTTATACAACATGTCAGACTCTACGTAAAGCCTATACAACATTACTAACTCTTTTATACTTATTTTAGGCTTGCTATAATAGCTAGTATGGCCATCATCAAAACAATAAAATGTTCCTAACAATCGACTTGAACCAAAACATTCTAAATAATGCCTCTAGGATACCTAATGGACCTATCTGCAATAGAAAGAACCATATGGGTTTATCGGATCCCATCTAGACCGTGGTCTTTATAAGTGTTATATGACATAAGGTTCACACTAGCTCCTAGATCACATAAGACATTTGGAATCTTAGTATTACTGTTTAGGGTGATTTTTATGTGATTTATATGTTATATTTCATAATAATTTCCTCCATATTCATATAATTTGCATAGAAGTTGAGTGTTTTATTGGTTTATTGAGCAAGTGAGGTTTGAAGTGGTTTAATTGCAAAGTTGGTTGAACTATGTGTTTTTATTGTTGATTTTCTATTAATTTGAATGATATTACACTTTGCAATGTTTTATTATCTTGTAGATACATGAAATTGGTTCAAAAGAGGGTTAAAAGATGTAAGGATCGGACTTATATGAAGAAAAAGAGATGAAGGTGAAGTCGGTTGAAGATAGAGATGGAAAAATCGAATTTGAAGCAAACTGAACGCACGTTTGAAGTAGCGTCCAGCGGACGGGCGTCCACCTTCTTGGACGGGCGTCCGGAGGAGCTGTTTTGATTCAGAGTTCTCCCAAGATGGCTGAACGAGCGTCTGATTTAACATAGAACGGGCGTCTGATCCAGCTCGGCCCGACTCGAAGATTTTTATGAAGACTGGACGGACGTCCAGTATAGCGGACGGGCGTCCATTGGCCGACTTAGCAGAACCGACTTAGAAATCTATAAATAGTCGCGTTTTTCAATACATTCAGAACCCTAATTCATCTTGGCGGCCTAGCTGCGTTTTATACTTATTTTAGATCAATCTTTATGCTTTTCAATCTCTAGATTAGATCTTTCAATTTATGTACTTTATTCAAGCAATTCGAGTTGTTCAAGTGATGTTTAGAGGCTAAAGGCTTTTGGAACAAGCATTGTGAAGCCATCCTATCAACAATTCAGTTTCGTTTCTGGATTATTTTGTGAGTTTTTCTTATCAAAGTTGTATATTTATTATGTTTATGTTTATCTTATGCAATTATATCGAGAGATCATTGCATGTTTGATGTTTGATATTGATGAGAATCGTTATTAAACCCTAGATCACCATAATAAAGATTAGATCTTTAACCTAAAAATAACGAGAGTTGATTATGTTGAATTTCTAGGTTGCTAGATTGAGAAATCTTACACCTTTGATTTGAAAGCATTAATCTTTAGGATCGAAAGATAAAAGATGATAGGCGAACTTTTCTAAGAGATTAGGAGTTCATACCTTTGTTAGGTGAATCACAACTTGGTTAAAAATCACGAGATAATCTAGATAGAAATTGATTGTTGTAGGATTGGTGGATCAATAGCTTGTTCGTTTGTTAGATTATTGATTAATCACTTGTGATCGTTTTGCCTAGTAAGTTACAGTTTTTATTGCATATTAGGTTTAGAATAGACGTAGTTTAGTTATCTTGTTCGCAACCATATTTTCCTGGCTTTAGATCTCGATCTTCTGTCCAGTTTACTCTCGTTATTATCGGTTTTAGCTTCGTTACTGGTTAGTTGTCTTATTTTGTTATAATCTTTTTAGTAGTAGTAGTCATGACATATTTAGGTTAGTTAATAAAAACTAGAATAAACAACCCCAATTCCCTGTGAGATCGACCCGGTATTAGTTGCTATACTACGATCCCTGCACTTGGGGTATACCGGATTTAATTTATTACTTGTTTATTTTGCTTAGATAAAAATCCGAGACAATTACCTATCATGCATGGGATAGAAAAATTTCCAGAATCACTAAGTTTATGCGGAAGTTTCTCTTGACATAACGCAAAACTAAAGCAAACCACATTTTTCATTTTAGGTTTCTTTGAAAAAACATCTTTAAGAAACTTAGCATACAAAGGCATATTCATTGAAGCATCAACTAAAGGAATATTTATTGCAACTTTACGCAAGATGTCAAGAAAATGATTTTTCTTTTTACTTACAACACTCGCCTTCTTATCATGAGATGGGGGAAAGGGAAGTGAACTCAAATCAAAATGAATGCTAGATTGAGATATACTTGAGTTTCCTTTGCCCTCAGAAGTGTTGTTCACCTGCTTACCCAAGAGATTTCCTTCTTGAGTTTCTCATCTTGCTCAACTACTTCATCAACAACCAACTATTCATTTGTCCTCTCTACCAACCCTACAACTCTAACTGCCTTACAACTTTCTGTAACCACATCAACATCCCCACTATCATGATACACCGTAAAGATAGCATTTACCTCATTCAGATTTCTCATGGTATTGCTTGGTAGGACTCGAACCGATGCGGTATTCAAGTAATCAGTCAAGTTTCCCATTTGATTTTCAATACTTTTCAATGAATCTTCTATGTTTACCAAACGAATGTCCATAATGGTCTTGCATTGCTCCACATTCTTCACAAAAGCATCAATAATCATTGCTATGCTTTCTATCGCCGCTTCCCATTGGAGATTCTCTCTTGATGTTGTGGTTGATGAGACAATCCTGAGGGTGAATAAGGAACTTGTGGAAATGGTTGATAGTCTTGATTCAAATGGTGAGAAAAACCTTAATGTTGTAGCCTTTGACCCATTTCAAGATCCATGATTGCCTTCTCCATAGATTCCATATGTGCCATAATTTTTTTTGTTGATCTAATTCTAGAGCCTCAAGTAACTTCTTTGGAGTATGCTTGCCCATATCCCATTGCCTATTGTTATTAGTAATCCTCTCAATAGTGGGCATAGACTCCATGGCGATCAAGTCGATGAGTGATCCTTCACTTGCCAAGTCCAAGACATTTCTTGCATCATCCCTCAATCCGTAGTAAAAAAAATAGCTTTTGTGACCATATCTCATACCCATGATGTGGACATTTTCTTATCAAATCCTTTGTTCGGACCCATGCTTCATAAAGTCGTTCACCTAATGTTGTGAAAATTTTGAGATCTCAGGGCACTTGCATCAGTGTCTCTGAATAGAGTCTTTACTTTACAGACTCCAACATCATTTACAGAATCTCTACACATAGTCACCTGTACCAGAATCTCTACCGTACTACAATAATAAAGTAACTGTAAACCAAAATAATTATGATATATTTACAAAAACAAATACACATATAAATAATTTATTGTCTATTATTATAGTGATAAATATTACCTTGTATGGATATTCAAAATATGTATAGAAGATCTTATTAATGAAATATTTGTAGAAAGCATTTTTAGTGACTCGAAAAAAAAAAAAATATATATATATATATATATATATATATATATATATATATATATATAATGTTAGAAATAGCAAAAACTTGAATCAGTAAAAAAATCAGATTGCGGTAGATATAAGTATGATGTCCAATTTTATCCGAATCATTGAATAGAGATCATGTATCTGATTCGATGCAAAGACATTTTAGTTGGATGTGGGTGTATATACAGATTTACCACTTTTACAGATTTCGATGCAAGTGCTCTCAGCCCGGATCTCCATTGTTTTATGGAGTTGAAAATAGTACAATAAGAAAGCCGAAGTCAAGCGTATGCAATGAATCATTAGCTTGAGAGTCTAACCTATCAATAGTAATACAAAAGGGAATATCATCAATCGGATTGCATCATCACTTGCCCCACTTATCTTCATTGTCCAGCAAGCATTCGGGAATCTCATCAAAAACCGATATGGATCCTATGTCTAAGTTCCATAGAAGAGTGCATGCTCTTTTATCAAATTCCACACATGTTGTTTGATCTCAAAGTTACTTGCATCAATAGGAGGTAAAAGAATGGCATTATGTATAAATCTTACAGGGGGCATGGAATAATATCTAAGTGATCGGCCTTGGCCTTGAATTGGAGCTTGTTGAATTAGGACTTGTGATGCTTGGGAGATTGACATGGGGTTAATGTTGTGGAATTGGGTGGGGTTTGGTTGTTGTACTTGAGGCATTTGGGGAATTTCATTTTGCATAAGTTGGAGTAGGATATTCTTTATGACATCAGGGTCAAAATTATTGTTTGGGTAGGGAACTTGAGCTTGGAGCATAGGTTGCTCATTAGTGCGTTTCATGACGAGTTTAGATCATAAACTACACAGACTCAAACAACAAGAAAACAATAAAATAAATGACCTAAGCCTACGTACTTGAATGAATTAAGAGATATTGATCAATTCCCCGGAATCGGCGTCAAAAATTATTGATGGCCAATATAGTAACGTCTGACTTTAACCGGCAAAGTATCGAGTCGGATGCACTATGGTAGCAAGCAAGGTCGATCCCACAAGGAATCAATCGAGTATCAAAGTCATTTTCATACTTAGTTTCGGTCAACCAAGAGTGGAACATGTGATAATTAACACTAAAATGTAATATAAACTAAAGACAATAAGAAAGAAGACATAGCCAAACAATGATTCAATTGATTAGTTTCGCCCCTCTAATCGACTCATTGGGAATGAGTATAACCAACCTAACATCCAACCATACTCTCGATGTGTTTGTGGGTGAAATCTCCAATAGTGGTGTGTAAACACCAATGCAACAACCTACCACCCAATGCCCGATTCAACGGTCCGCCTTTATAGATTTAACTAACCAAAACATGATTAACGCTCTAGAGACGCTCAACTCACGTTGAAAACCTCATTTAGAAACCGAATATAAACAACTCAGTCGGTTTTACATGGCGATTCCAAAACCCTTTTTCCCACATCATCCGCAAAATACATATATAAAGAAAATGTGTGAAATCATGAATTAAGTGATCAAATCAATTCAAGCATTAAGCATAAGTTTTAGAACACAAACCCATCAAAAGATTCAACTTTAACAACAACCCATTCTTAATTTTATCGATTAAAGGAGGAATTCATCAATTTTCAAATGATTTAACTATGTATGGATTTAGCTACTCATTATAATGAAATAAACAAGAATCAGACATGAAATTAAAGCCATAAAACTGAAAAGGAGTTTTATTAAGTACCAAAATGCAGAAAAATTGAAATTGCATCAATCTTCATCCAAACTCATTGTCACTTGGGGAAAAAGACTTCAAAACACCAACAAGATAAAGAGAAACTATGCTTAATTGTGTTTAATCTAAGAGAAATAGAGGGATTAGTTAATCTAAGGTTCAAGAGGAATGAAAATTGACTTAAGTATGCTCTAAATATGTCTATCTATGAGCGGATATGGAATGGGGTGAAAATAATTTCATTTTTACATCAAAAACCGCAGCTATAATCTGTAAGAACGTCTTGGGGCGCGCCAACTCAAGCAGAATACTCAGCATCGACAGGCCTTCAGTAAAATCAAGATATCTTTGGGTGTAGAGCTCCGATTTGAGTGATTCAAGTTGAGTTAAAAATCTCATTCAATTATATAGGTTTTTGACGAGAAGGACGGATTAATTTATTTATCAGGCTCCAAGGAAACTGATTATTATTTAGGACAAAACCTACATAAACTTACCAATATACCCTTTTTTCTAATTCTTATCTCTCCCTCATCCAGACTCAGCCATATCTCAAACCACCTATACCACAGTAGCCGCATCTTAAACCCTGCCGCCACTCTCTCTTTCTTCAAACTGTACCTCCTTCTTCCCTGCAATTGCACCGGTTTCTATGGCAGCCACTCACCATATCTCATCTTCCTCCTCGTCGGTGTCACCATCTTTTATTTGTCCGGCCACATCACTTCCAGCTTTTCGTTCATCAGCTGACTTATTCCCGAGGCCGACCTCTCAATCATTGAGGGGTTCGGCTCCTCAGTAGCAGCACTTCGCCTCCAATCAGCACCACACCGGCACCTCATTGCCTTCTTCGACTGCTCCGCCCACAGCTCCAACCGAGTCCAATTTCGGGCCAAGAAGGCGCTACTTTGGCCACTGTTACGTGTATATTATAGGTTGTTACTACTAATGTTTTAACGTTACTACATTTTTTGTTGTAACTTTATCTATTTTATGGGCTGTTACTACATTTTTTAGGCCGTTACTACTTGTTTATTGGATGTTACTACATTTCATGGGATGTTACTACTTGTTTTTTGGCTGTTACTACTTGTTTGTGGGTTGTTGCTACACTTTATCTAGTGTTACTACATGTTTAATGTGTAAAATAAAAATCATGGGTATTTCGGTCCTTCTGTTATTGATTTGTCCTTTTTAATCACAAAAAATGAAAGATGTCCTTGCATCCCCATTTGTGAATTTTTTTGTTCTTCTGACCCCTTACCCCTTCAATTATATACAACGCATAGGGTAAAAACACCAACTATTTTTGATCCGTTTTCATTCGCGGGCTTCGGTTATGCCTTTCTAAGCTCCATGATTTTGTTACGGGCTCATAAGTCACCTAGATCCTGCATCACAACATTCAAACACACACATACCGAGCATAATTTTGCAAGATAACTACGGCTCAAACAAGGGTACTATCACTCAAAATGACAAGGTTTTCAGTCTATGTGACAGAATGCCTTGTAATGCTCGACTTGAGTGAAAATACCCTAAAATAGGTCTAAATGCACCCAAAACAAGCCATTTATGTTGTAAACGGGGGTCTAAACATGCACCGGAGTATATAAAGGTTGACTCTCATCTTCTACACTTTTACCATCAAAATTAATTACAATTAACTACTTTCTTAATCCGTTGAAAAGATTTAAACGGACTTACAATTTGGGGCGGATGTAGTATTAGGTTGGCTAAACACCCCATTCCAGGGGGGACCTATGTTGAGAAGGGTTGGGTCATGTGACCCTACTGAGATTCGAGAAATTTTTATAATTTTCTCTGGTTGGATACCCTTTTTTCCGGCGACATCCAGCCGCCGACACTTCTCGACCGGCAGCCTCGTAATCGGCCGGAGTAATCACCTCTGAACCGGAGAATCAGGTACACTTACTTACTCTCTTCTCTTATCACTATACATTTTTCTCCTTCAAATTTTCGCTGGAGAACCAGTCTCGCAGTGTTAACCATCTGCTTCCGATCAAATTCTTGGGTAGAAAATTATAATTAGTGAGGGCTAAATTATCTTGATCTTTGTTAATTTAGAGTCTTCATCCTGTAGTCAAGTTAAAGATTTTTATTTTTTTTATTTTTTTTGTTTTTTTGATTGCTTTCGTTCTATGTTGCATTAATAGTAGCTTTGAAGTTAAAACAATGATTTTGCTTTTTTATTTTCAGCGAGTTACTAGTAGAGAACTTGTATGTTTTGTGATTGCTTTTTATGGAGTAAATGATACTTGTTTTGTTATTGCTATTTACATATTTGATTTATAGTATCCAAAGTAATGCTTTTTTCATGTTCAACGATCCGTTTTCTTTTTTTAGAAATTTGTTATGTTTTGTGATAATCATGTTATTTCTATACTAATAATCTTTCATTTTTGCAGGTTCAAATTCCACAATTCTTTTTTGTGATGCATTGTTTTATTTTTACTAATACTTTAATCCCCTTGTGCTTTGCCTTTGTTTTTATGGCATCAGTTGTATCAGTAAGTGCATTAGTATTAGGATTATTGGATTATCACTATATGTAATATTTGAAGATATGTGTTTAGAAAATGTTGATTTATTATCCATTTTTTATGTTGGTAATTTTCGTTGATGCAAAATTCAACAACTTTTGACTTTGATGCACGCTTACCCCTATTCTTTATGAGAAGTAGGAAGATGGAAGAGATGAAGAATCATTATGTAATATTTGAGGAAATGTTGATTATTCTAAGAGCACCCTTGGGAGACAAAAACTGTTTAGGTTACTTCACACCACAAATGCTATATTTGAGTTACTAGCTATGTGATTGCATAATGTTTTTGTTTTTGTCAAACTCTTCATATCCCATGCTTGTATTGGATTATCTAGTTGATGTTTATTTGAATCTTTCAAAAGGAGTATGCAATTTACTCATGCTTAATTTTGTTACATGCAAAATAAGCCATTGTCTTTGATAAAAATGTTAGTCATGCTTCACATAACAACTGTATATAGATTATATAGGTTTTTGTCCAAAAAGACAAACTAATACATTTATTAGGCTACAAGTACATGGATGATTAGAAAGGACAAAACTTAATTAACATTACCAAAATACCCTTTGTCTAATTAAATCTAATTATCCAATTAATCTTTCCCTCATCCATCATCGTTCAAAAATGCATCCATCGGCATCAGCGTTCTAGCAGCATCAGCGTTCAAAACTCTTTCTTCTTCTTCTTCCAATCACAAAGAATGGCGATGATGATGATTCATGGCGGCGGAATCATCCATGGTGGTGATTGGATTGCTACGGATGGAAATTTCTCGATTGAGCAAAAAGTAATGCAGACACCGATTTGATCCGCCCTTCGCCGATTAATCCGTCCTTCTCCATTAATCCGCCCTTTCGCCGATTGAATAGACGCCGGACGGACATAGTGGTCGCTTCATCGCCCGCCGCCGCTTCATCGCTGCTCGGTTCTTTGCCACCGCTACGAGGATGAAACGGGGATTCGATTTAGGAAAGAATCAGAGAAGGAAGACGAAAATCAAAACAATGATTTGATTGAGGATGGAAACAGAATGGATTTTCGGCTGCAACCACTGCTCCGCCCAAGTCCATTTCCGCCAAGCAAAGGGTTTTTTTTTTTTTTTTTTTTTTGGGTTTAGGGTTGTTACTATTAATTTTGTAACGTTACTACATTTTTTGATGTACTTTATCTATTTTATGGGCTGTTACTACTTGTTTATTGCCCTTTACTACATTTTACGCGGCTGTTACTATTTGTTTTTAGTCTGTTACTACTTGTTTTTTGGATGTTACGACACTTTACGGGACTGTTACGACTTGTTTATTGGTTGTTACTATATTTTACGGGTTGTTACTACTTGTTTTTAGGCTGTTACTACTTTTCCATTGGATGTTATGGCATTTTATGATGATCACTTACTTGTTTTAGTGGTCATTATCGATTTTATCTAATGTTATTACGTGTTTAATGTGTAAAAGGGTATTCTTGTCCATTTATTATGAATTTGTCCTTTTTAATCACAAAACATGTAGTGAACGCCCTTCAGGACCCATTTTGATTTTTTTTTGTCTTTTAAATTTCTTTCCCTAGATTATAAACATACAATCAATTTATAGTGAATCTATAAAACAATGATAAATTTGTTAGAAACGCTATTATGTGGTTGGAACGTTATCATAAGTGGCACACGTGTACACCCTAAGCATTATGGTTTTAATTCTCTGGAGTAGGTAGAAGAGTGAGCAATTCCAAATCTTGGGGAAGCCTATAAGCCTTTCATTTCTAATAGCTTTGGAGGACTAATTGTATTCTTAAACAAGATCAAGGAAGTTCAAATATTGGTTGTAGTAAAAAACATAAAAACATGATTACATAAAAGCATTGAATAGTCATTGTGCCAATGTTTAGAACAACTGAAAACTACAAACGCAAATTTGATTTTCACAACAAAATACCAAAACAAATTCAAATTCGATCTTTACACCAAAAGACTGTTGAACGTACATAGATGTTATCAATAGCAAAAACATCAAATACATCCGCATCCAACATATCCAATTTCTTTCGAGCAGCTAACAAGCTCAAAATCCAGCACCAAACTTGAGCATTAATAGAGAAGGGATCTTACAAACAAGGGATCTTTTATAGAAGCATTAATTATTTTCATCCACTTGGATCTCATTCACTGTGAAACTCTCTTTTGATGCATCACGACTTTTGTGTCCTTGAAAGAAAGCTTTGAATTTTGCAGTAACATCCTCCATAGCCTTGTCAAGAATTAGCATAAGTTCTGGGTGACCTTCATCACGTGGTCATGGGCAATTCTCATCAACCGGTTTGAGTAGACCATCTTGGATTCACTAGAAACAGAATCATGAGACCGCGACTCACTTGAACGTTGCACTCTATCCCTTGCATCTCTACACCATCTCTTCAAAAAGTATTTTTCCGGTATAGCATGCACATTTTTCAAAGTCAACACTCTAAAAGCATGTGGACAAAGTAAACCCATTGTTTCAAACCCGGAACAACTACATTTTATATCCATTGAGCATACATTACATCAAAAATAACACGGCTCACTCTATGATTTTCATGTAGCTCAACTTCAAAACAACTCACAAATGTTAAAATTTGTCTTTCACTTATGAAATCACTTGCCTCTACACCTTTCATAAATCCATCTTCAAACATTTTGTAAATGGTATGAGTGTACTTTTGGCTCGCTTGTTTCAGAATTTGACTACTTGCAATGGACAGTGTTGGCACCCCTTGATTAGAGAAATGGTCTTCATCCCCTTCATTTTGTCGCCAATTGATAACAAGTTTTTCAAAAGACTCAACAAATGTATGCAAACAAGTGGTTCTATCTGAAATTCCATTAAGTGCACAGTTGGTACTCTCACTACGGGATGTGGATTTCAAATCAGCATAATAAGTGTCTTTATTAAAAGCCGTACTCCATTTATGACGTAACTCATACATCTTATTCAACCAAGAATACTGACCAACATTATAATTACTCATTATGTCTGACCATGTAGCCTCAAATTCAATTTCTGAGTCACAGCCTTTCATGCACTTATACCACATATTCATGAACCCGGGTTGCCTTTGAAGGTTCCCCAAATGAGACGGAGCATTTTGTGATATATGCCACTGACACAAACGATGCTTAGAATCAATGAAAACTGTTGGGATCACATTTAGCATTGCGGCATCTTGATCGGTGAAAATGGTTTTTGGTTGCTTTCCACCCATAGACACCAAAAAAGTCTCAAATAACCACTTAAATGAACTTATGGTCTCATCGGACATAAACCCACAACCAAACATCACATTCTGAAAATGATGATTAACACCCACAAAAGGTGCACAAATTAAACCATATTTGTTAGTCCGGTATGTAGTATCAAACGTAACAACATCTCCAAAGAATTCATAATCAATCCGGGCTCTACTATCTCTCCAAAAAACATTCGCCACTCTTCCTTCAACATCAAGTTGCACATCCCAATAGAATAACCCCTCCTCATTTGATTTATTTTTGAAATGATTAATAACACTTTGTGAGTCACCGGCTTCAATTTTTGACGTCTTCAAAAGATGGACATAGTTGTATAGATCTCTTTTCGTAAAACAACAGCGCTAACACCACCACTATCCTCAGCAATCATGTTAAATGAATCAATAGGTCGTACACCAGCATTCAAGTGTGACTCAATTAAATTCCCGGTCATGCACTTGATTGATTGATCGAGACGATCTAAGCAAATGTTTATGATCCGGTTTAGCCAATTCATGGTTATGCTCTTTTACCCATTTAGTCACTTTGAATAATCCATTTCGCTCACGGGTGAACCATATTCGTGCAGAACATATCCCGTCCTTCCATTTGATGTACTATATGAACAATTTCCTCTATTTTCTAAGTTTTTAAACCCTTCTTTACAGCAAGTAAACAATTTCGCTCTCATCATTGAAGTTCCAGGAAAAAAAATCATGCCTTCCTTTCCGCACACTAAACCCCTTGACAAATGCATAATCACAATATAGATTGTATGCTTCGGTATCATCATGAACAACGACCTTTTCCAGCTTATTTTCCAGAGTATCAATGTAGTTTTTCAAAGAAACATCAACATTGTTCTCTTTGTTTTGAATACATATGTCATCCTCGTCACTATCACGTGTACAACCATTTTCCAAGCATATTAAGGAAAAGAAAGAAACAACATTACTTATATTTGAAACTTTGAGCTTAATCCTGAAAATATTATTTCCAAATTAAAGATACATGTATTTAAGTCGATCATTTCCTCTACTTGCTGATGTTGATGTGATATATCTTCAACAACAACAAACAAACATGCATTTAAACTACTGAATGAAATGCAGAAAAGAAGCCCAATAAATAAAAAGGCAAAGAGGAAAAAGTCGATGGAAATTACACATTGACGTTGAACCTAATTAGCTCATGAAACATCCAATATCTTGACCTCTTTTTTTTTTTATATTTATAATCTTTTATGATACATAAACATAATGTATTGCAGTTGCACTGAACAACTTTAACTGATCTAGTACAAGATGAAGAACTCTAAATTAAAAAGCAATACTTGGATACTATAAATCAAATATGTAAATAGCAATAACAAAATCATTGTTTTAACTTCACAGCTACTAAAAATGCAATATAGAATGAAGCAATCAAAAAAACAAAAAAAAACAAAAAAAAAAAAACTTTAACTTGACTACAGGATGAAGACTCTAAATTAACGAAGATCAAGATAATTTAGCCCTCACTAATTACAATTTTCTACCCAAGAATGATCGGAAGCAGATGGTTAACACTGCGAGACTGGTTCTCCGGCGAAAATTTGAAGGAGAAAAATGTATAGGGTAAGAGAAGAGAGTAAGTAATCAACGACGAAGAAGGAGGAGGAGAGTGTGTACACGATTCTCCGGTTCGGATGTGATTACTCCGGCCGACACGAGGTGCGGTCAAGAAGTGTCGGCGGCTGGATGTTGCCTGACGATCCAAAAATCGTCAGGGTAATCTTGTAAATTTACCTCCTTGATTATGACCTAAGAACGCTTCAAGAACACAGAAAAACGATGATGGAGAGAGGGGATTTGATTTGCTTTAGATCGCACTTGACAATGATCAAGTCACTGCGTATCCAAAGTGGTTCAATTGGAATCAAGTCTTCGTAGTTCCTCAGGGACGCTTTTATATAGTGGGGCTTAGGCCCTAGGGTTTAGGTGTCGTGTGTGTCATTGACACCGATTAACGATTCTCTAAGGAAAAAGATTACGATTGAGTGATCTCCATGATTATAGGAGATAATTATGGTATTCAAATATTAGCATTAAGTGATAAAGAGTCGAGCCTTTATTATTCAGGATTCTATAATAATTATCTGGTTATTATGCATGTGGGGGATAAGATTAGAGATGAGCTTTTGTTCGAAATGGACGACGGGGCCGGCTCACCAGAGATCGGAGGTAACGGCCGAACTCCTCTACCACAAGATCGCACAAGTCTCAGAGACTCCAGCCCGATCTAAGAGATCTATAGAGACCACAGCCGGTCACCAAAAGCTCAATGCCCGAGTCTTCCTCGACCTGCTAGAGATTGAGCTGACCCGCCCCAACAATGGTCGGGTACACGGGGATCGGCACTGACAAAACGGATGGGCGATCCCCCATAAATCGTCTCAAAGAAGAATGTGGTTTATTCCTCTGGAACAAGTGTTGAGCCACCAAAGAGGTGCCACGTGGGTGAGTCCATTTTTTGGCAGCATCATAAGCCCCCAAGATCCAGCCGATCCCTAGTTGGTCGGTTCGGATCTGTTAAGGTGGTGGATCGACACGAGGGCCTTGGCCTATGCATTTTGAAACTATTTTAGAGATGCCAGGTGGCATGACTAGTTATGACGTAATTACGGTTATCCCGGGAAACGAGGCGCCGTTGCCCACTAACGCTAACCAAGTCCGTTTTTTGAGGTAAGGGGGGTTATAAACCCGTCATATCAATCATTTCATAACCACGTTGGGTATTAAACTAGGAGATTTGCTGCCGATTGCCATTCATCCTCCTTTATCTTTCAAACATGAGACTGCAAGGAAGCATTCCTTTCTTCTTGTTCTAATTTTGTAATTCGATTTCTTTAGGTAAAATCTTGTTCTCTCGAAATCCTAGAATCGATTCTTCGCCATGGCCATAGCTGATAGCAGAGATGTGGGGTCAATTTTGAAAAAAAAAAGATGTGGATGAAATTTGCGAGAGATATGCTATTGATGGGGCTAGGTTTTCTCCCCAGTTGCCGTCCGGGGAACACCTATCCGCTCTGGATCCGCCAGAGGGTTTTTGCTCCGTCCACCGGGAGTATTTCGAGGTGGGGTTGAGATTGCCTTTCTGCCCTGCCATGCTGGCGGTGCTTCGGCATTACGGGCTAAGGATATCCCAGATAGCCCCCAATGGCATTAGGGCCATTATTGGGTTTACAATTTGGTGCAGGTTATTAAATATTAGGTTTACTGTAGATAAATTTAGGTATTTTTATCATCGGGTAGGATTAAGATACCATCCCTACCGGTACTATTTTGCTAGAAGGCAGGGGAAGTCTTTCAGTATTCCTATCCTTCCTTCCGGTCGGGATTCTTTTAAGAGGTGGAAGGAAAGATTTTTCTATGTAAGGAATGATGGTCATGAGGAGTCGGCGTATGGAATACTGGCGGATCTCGGAGGGACGAACGCCCGAGATAGGCGAGTCTGGGTGGAGAAGATTCGAGGATCGGGATACTCTATTGAGTGGCAAAATCAGTATGACAACCTCGATAGAGGCAGCTTGGTTGGAGGATGCAGTCCCTGAGCCTTATGTGAAGTTTACCAAAGCCGAATGGAAGCTCTGTAGGTTTACTTATGTTGTATTTCTTACTTAATAACATGTCTATGCTTCTTTTTAGCTAATCTCTCCATTGGTATTTGCAAGTGGCTGAATTTGCCGATCTAATGGCCGGGCGAGAGAAAGAAGTGACGGGTCGCCAAACCGCGTGCCGACCCTCTGCGGTTCGAGAGGTATCTACGGAGGATCCTACCAATGAGGTGCGGATGCCTCGGCCTTGATCCCTCCCACTGAGACAACCAGGGTGGACCCCCCTGGGGAGGTTACAGAGAGGGGGTTGGTCCCCAAGAAACCCACTGACAGAGGCCGACCTCTCAAGAGGGTCGGTCTTCAAAGAAGAGCATTCGAAGGCCCCCGAGGAAGGTCGGAGGGACCTTCGAGCAGGGAGAGGTCGATGAGCATGTCCGACGAGGAGCTAGCGATCCTGGGATGCAAAACAGTAGAACTGGTAGGTGTTGCTTATCTCTTTCTTTCTAGTGGTTTAAGTTATGACAGTCCTGACGTTCTATATTGGCTCAGGATGGCACAATCGGCCAAGAAGTTTTCAAAAGGTTGGGCAAAGCCTCAACCGACTAGGCTACCCAATCGGACAAAATTGCCGAGTTGCGCTAGACCAGGGATGAGCTTAGGGCAGCTATTCGCCCTAAGGATGCAGAGATAAAAACCCTGCAAGCCCAGCTTCAGGCTCAGGAGAAAGAGTTGAAGACCGCGGAGAACGAGTTGGCCGAGGAAAATAATGAAAGGGAATTTGGAGGTCGGGGACCTCGGGATGAGAGTGGCCGATCCGGAGGCCAATGTTATTTCGGTGCGCCTGGCCGTTCAAGAGTATAAGGCTTGGGTGATTTCGCCGAGGCTCTTAAGGTGTTGCTGATTCCCATTCTTAACCATGGGTACACCTTGGGAGTGGATGAAACGAGGGCTCGGGCCTCCTGCACTTGCACCTGGATGCCCTTCCTAATGTGGCTTACAATAAGCAGGGGATGGACGTGGCCTATACCGAATGCGCCAAAGATTTCCGAGCGGGGATAGACATAGTGGATAAGTACGTTACCCAACCGGCTGCGTCCGGGTCGGCTATGGCCTCTGATTCCCAAAAGAATCCTGCTCCTGACTCTTAGTTTACTTTTTGTTTTTATTTTGAAAAAGGAAATTTATGTACTATGACTTTTATTCGTGACTAATGAGGAATTTATTTTGTTTTTGTAAATTTTGAATTGTGGGTATGTCTGTGCTGTTTTTTAGGGGATGTTTGTTTCCCCCAATATGATATTCATTATTATATGGTGAATGGCATATTTTCTTTGTTTTACTGTAACTGATCGGATTGTAATTGAGGGTTTGAGTTCAGCCTCATACTAAGATGAGAGGATAGAGTCCGAGAGGCGAATCCGAGATGATCGTCCAAAGATAACTAAGGGCGAGAGGAAAGCCAATCTGGATCGATCGCCTAAAGTAATGAAATGAAATTATAAGGGCGAGAGGATCTAGAGTTCGGATAGCCGATCTAGATCGATCGCCTAAACTAATGAAATGAAATTATAAGGGCGAGAGGATCTAGAGCTAGGATAGCCGATCTAGATCGATCGCCTAAACTAATGAAATGAAATTATAAGGGCGAGAGGATCTAGAGCTCAGATAGCCGATCTAGATCGATCGCCTAAACTAATGAAATGAAATTATAAGGGCGAGAGGATCTAGAGCTCGGATAGCCGATCTAGATCGATCGCCTAAAGTAATGAAATGAAATTATAAGGGCGAGAGGATCTAGAGCTCGGATAGCCGATCTAGATCGATCGCCTAAAGTAATGAAATGAAATTATAAGGGCTAGAGGATCTAGAGCTCGGATAGCCGATCTAGATCGATCGCCTAAAGTAATGAAATAAAATTATAAGGGCGAGAGTTCTAGAGCTCGGATAGCCGATCTAGATCGATCGCCTAAAGTAATGAAATGAAATTATAAGGGCGAGAGGATATAGAGCTCAGATAGCCGATCTACATCGATCGCCTAAAGTAATGAAACGAAATTATAAGGGCGAGAGGATCTAGAGCTCGGATAACCGATCTAGATCGATCGCCTAAAGTAATGAAATAAAATTATAAGGGCGAGAGGATCTAGAGCTCGGATAGCCGATCTAGATCGATTGCCTAAAGTAATGAAATGAAATTATAAGGGCGAGAGGATCTAGAGCTCGGATAGCCGATCTAGATCGATCGCCTAAGGTAATGAAATGAAATTATAAGGGCGAGAGGATCTAGAGCTCGGATAGCCGACCTAGATCGATCGCCTAAAGTAATGAAATGAAATTATAAGGGCGAGAGGATCTAGAGCTCGGAAAGCCGACCTAGATCGATCACCTAAAGTTAAAGGAAATGAATTTATAAGGGCGAAAGGACCTAGAGCTCGGATAGCCGATCTAGATCGATCGCCTAAGGTAATAAAATGAAATTATAAGGGCGAGAGGATCTAGAGCTCGGATAGCCGATCTAGATCGATCGCCTAAAGTAATGAAATGAAATTATAAGGCGAGAGGATCTAGAGCTCGGATAGCCGATCTAGATCGATCGCGCCAAAGTTAAAGGAAATGAATTTATAAGGCGAAAGGACCTAGAGCTCGGATAGCCAATCTAGATCGATCGCCTAAGGTAATGAAATGAAATTATAAGGGCGAGAGGATCTAGAGCTCGGATAGCCGATCTAGATCGATCGCCTAAAGTTAAAGGAAATTACAAAGGCAGTCCGAAGCATGGGCGACAGAGTAGGCATTAAACTTAGTTAATTCAAGGTGAATTTGCCCCCAATTAACTTAGAGTAGTCCGAGCCACGTTAAATTGAGCTCATGAAGTAATTGTTGCTATGAAGAAGTTTTTTTTTTTTTTTTTTTGGGAACGAGCAGGGCTAGACTAGTGCTGACTTCTCATTTGGGCGCGCGGCGATTTGGGTCTGGTTAGACAGACTTTCCATGTATTTTTCAATGACGAGCGGGGCCAGACTAGTGCTGACGTCTCGTGTAAAGGTGAGGCGAGCCGGGCCAGATCGGACTGACTTCTCGCGTAAAGCTTTACTGCGTAGTACGACTGTTCGTGTAATTCACAAAGTACGGGAATCAAGAAGGGGCCACATTGAGACCAGAAAAAGACGTGAATAATCGGAAAATAAGTATCCAATACTGAGGACAGGAAGTAAATGACATAAAGAAAATCCCAACAAATGATAAGAAAGTACGAGCGAGAGCTAAAATGCAGAAAGTAAAGATAGTTTGCAAAAAACGATAATAAATAAAGACTTGCCGAACGCGTCAGGCAAAAGTGATCCCTTTGCCCTTAATGGTTGCCGCATAGCAGCTTCGGGCGACCTCCAAATCTCCTTTAAGTTCGACCGGGCCCCTACCGGTCGGGAACTTCAAGCTGATGTGTGCCAGGGAGATTATGGCTCGCAAGTCGATCAGGGCGGGCCTTCCCAAAATGATGTTGTACGCTAATGGAGATTTGACGACGACATAATTTACCATGAGAGTCCTCCCTTATGAATCATTGCCGAATGTCGTCACAAGCCGAACCATTCCTAGTGGGTGAATTGGGGGACCGGCAAATCCGAACAGAGGTGCTGAGACCTGGATGAGCTCGGATTCCTTGAGACCCATTGCTTGAAAAGCTGCAAAATAAAGAACGTTCACTGCGCTACCTATGTCCACACAAACTCTCTTAACCAGATTCTTGTTGACCACAGCTTCAATGACCAGTCCTTCATTGTTAGGGATTAGGGGGAGAGGATCCCTCGGCCCATAGCCTACCTCTTGAAAGGGGACTTGGCTTCCTCTGGCTGTCTGCCCATTGCCCACTCGGGCACTCGAGTTGCTGATCTCTAAACTATTGCCGGGGCCTCCCATAATGGTGTTAATGGTGTTGAAAGGGTGGTTGTCTGCCTGATGACCTTTGTCGGGAGAAGGCTCTCTTCTTTTGTGGGGCTCGCCCTGTCGGCCGCGATCACGACCGTAGCTTCTTTGCTGATAATCTCGTTGTCCTCTACGTTCGCCGTACCGGGGTCGATCCACGACC
The DNA here is from genome assembly GCA_026214975.1 of Gentiana macrophylla. Lineage (NCBI taxonomy): Eukaryota > Viridiplantae > Streptophyta > Magnoliopsida > Gentianales > Gentianaceae > Gentiana > Gentiana macrophylla. The sequence goes on along the minus strand of CM047811.1, from coordinate 8,552,852 downwards.
TCGTCTAGCTTTCCCTCTGCAATTGCTGCTTCCACATCACGATGGAAGCCCCTACAGTTATCCAACTCATGTCCAATGTCTTGATGGTAAGTACAAAACTTGCTCTGGTCCCTTCTCTCCAAGGGGTTCCAAAGTGGCGTAGGAGTTTTCGCCAAACCCTTTCTTTCCATAATCGCCAATACTTGTTCCCTAGGCCGGTTTAACGCAGGGAAGTCTCTTGGCTGCAAGGCATTTCTCTTCTCGGGTCGGTCCGTGGCCGAACTACTTGCACGATCTCCATATGACTTTCTCTTGCTGCCGGATGGATCTACTGACTTGTCATTTTTGGGTTCGGACTTCTCCACTTCTCGCTTTACCCGGTTAGCTTCTTCACCTTGACAATTCTTAAATGCCACCTCCAGACATTCTTCCATGGTGGTGGGGAGCCTACTGCTCAGTTTAGCGTATAATTTACCTTCGTGTAACCCTGCCACGAAAGATGCGATTCGGACTTGATTGTCAGCGTCCCGAACTTGCAGCGATTCTTCATCGAACCGCTTAAGGTATTGCATATTGCTCTCGTCTTTTTTCTACTTGAGGCGAACGGATGGGTAGCATTCTTTTGGAACGGCTTGGCGGTGATGAACGCAGCGTTAGGAACATCTTCGCCAATGTGTCAAGCTGTAGATCGTCCTTGGGGGTATCTTCTTGAACCATTCCCGGGCTCGCCCGGTGAGTAGCGCAGGGAATGCTTTGCACTTCATCTCCTCGGGGGCACAGTCGAGATTCATGTGCGTGAGATATTGGAACAGTGGTCTGGGGTCCTTGGTTCCGTCATAGGGTTCCAATTTGGGGATCTTAAACCTTGTCGGGCGCGGATAATTATCGATCTGTTCGGAAAAAAGGGACTCGAGTGCCATGAGCGTCGATTTTCTCCCTGCTATCGCCTCAAGTTCGGCGCGAGCTGCTTCCATGGCTTGTGGGACGACCAACTGCCTTTGAAGGTTTGAGGATGACAACCGGTTCCCTTTCCTGTTATTCTTACGTTGCGGGGGAGGTGTTGGCTGCATTGACCCGTCTCTGGGGTCATCTTCTTCCTCTGGTTCTGGGCTCTGGGAATTTTCCCTAGATGAGTCTCCGTTTGCGTGATTCACGTCCTGCGAATTTTCATTGAGGGGTCCTTCCTCTTCCAGGCCTTCCCAGTCCTCATCTTCCTCTGCCAAGACGGCATTGAGGACAGCAGCTTTCGTGGATTCATCCAAAGCTGCAAGTTGATCAATTAGCCCCTGATGGGTTGCATTGAGAGAGGTATTTCCCTGCTGCGGCTGATCTTGATTGTTAGCATCTGACTTTGATGCGTTGTTAGCACCATTATCATTAGCAGCTTGTTGTCGTGTAGTCACCATGTTTGTCTTGAAGCTTTTCCTGGGATTATCAATCAACAGAAAGCCCTCCTTCTAAAGCACCAATTGACGATCCAAAATCGTCAGGGTAATCTTGTAAATTTACCTCCTTGATTATGACCTAAGAACACTTCAAGAACACAGAAAAACGATGATGGAGAGAGGGGATTTGATTTGCTTTAGACTGCACTTGACAATGATCAAGCTGCCTACGTATCCAATGGTTCAATTGGAATCAAGTCTTCGTAGTTCCTTAGGGACAGTTTATATAGTGGGGCTTAGGCCCTAGGGTTTAAGGTGTCGTGTGTGTCATTGACACTGATTAACGTACTCCCTAAGGAAAAAGATTATGATTGAGTGATCTCCATGATTATAGGAGATAATTATGGTATTCAAATATTAGCATTAAGTGATAAAGAGTCGAGCCTTTATTATTCAGGATTCTATAATAATTATCTGGTTATTATGCCTGTGGGGGATAAGATTGGAGATGAGCTTTGTTCGAAATGGACGACGGGGCCGGCTCCTAGAGATCGGAGGTAACGGCCGAACTCCCTCTACCACAAGATCGTACAAGTCTAGAGACCTAGCCCGATCTAAGAGATCGGCAGAGACCACAGCCGGTCACCAAAAGCTCAATGCCTGAGTCTTCCTCGACCTGCTAGAGATTGAGCTGACCCGCCCCAAAAATGGTCGGGTACACGGGGATCGGCACTGACAAAACGGATGGGCGATCCCCCAGAAATCGTCTCAAAGAAGAATGTGGTTTATTCCTCTGGAACAAGTGTTGAGCCACCAAAGAGGTGCCACGTGGGTGAGTCCATTTTTTGGCAACATCATCGCCGGAAAAAGGGTATCCCCTAATTTGAATTGGATGAGAAAATTATTTGGGTAAAAGGTGGGGAAGTTTCCCGGTTAATTTGCATTTTATTATTAATATCTTTGTTTTGAGGATTTTAAAAAATGTGGCTTTTTTTAAGTGGTTCTTTCACCTCAACGTCACCTGTGCTAAAGTATGTCCGCATATAGGTATAGTATATAGGTACATACTATGTAAAAAATTCCAAAAATAAGGGAATAGGCACTCGGGAAATTCTTACCTAGGGAGTCCCTATTAGAACGGACCGTCGGATGACTGCTATGTGTAGAAAAAGACAAAACTGTTTTGTTTCTTTGTACACGTGTCACAAATCCAACGGTTGAGTGTAATAGGGAGTCCTTACAGCAGAATTACCCATAGGCACTCATGCCTTTGCCCTCTGTCCAATTTCCTTTCAACCTGTCGCCTCATCTCAAATTTTCTTCTTTATTATCTTATTTTGATTTTTTTCCCTTCATATTTTCCTTTCAATTGTGTTTTGAAAAACCTCAAAAAATTTGTGTGTTGAAAGAAAAAAAGTTACCGTTACAAGGTTTTTTTAAGGTTAAAAGTGTTTTTTATTAGTAAATTAATCCGCGAATTTAGCAAGTATTATAGGAGAAGGTGGCTAAACACCCCATTCTAGGGACGGACCTATATTGAGAAGCGGTGGTGTCACGTGACCCTATTGAGATCGGAGATTTTTTTTAGAATTAAAACGATATAGTCTTGTTATTAAAATGTCGTTTTGTAGTTTAAAATATAGTTTTAGGCTTCGGTAATATAATTGGAATAAATTTCTAAATTAAAAATATAGTTTTAAATTTCGATGACCTACTGGATAAAATTTCTGGATCCACCTCAGTCCCGTTCCACATATCTTTTTTTCTAAGACTCTCTGGATAAATTTTGTGTATGAATATTCCTTGTCTTTTAACAAAATAGAAAGAACCAAGTCAAAACAAGTTTTTTTTTTACTTACGAAATCCAGTTTATTATACATGGGGGCGTGAGTAAAGAAGGTCATTTGACCAAAAAAGTTATGTAAAAAGGTTTTGTTGTAAAAAAATGAGTTAAAAAGGGTGTTTTTCTAAAATACCTATTCTACCCCTCATTATCCTTATATCCATCCTATCTAAATTAATCTCTTCTCATCATCTCTCTCCCAAATCCCCAATCAATGTCAGGAAATTACTTTTTGTCGTCGGAAAAAACAGATAACCGTCAATCATCGCCGGAAAAACGGCCTACCCGCCAAATCATTGCCGGAAAATCACGATTGACCCATCATCCGGTGGTTTTTCCTCTACTTCAACGTCTGGTTGTCCTCCGTTCTCCTCCACTTTCATTTGAGCTCGATTTTTGGTCATTCTGCCTATTTGAGGACATATATTTTGGTGAGATAACTTCTGTTAAGCCCCATTTGTGTGGTTTGATCCCATTTGTTTCTTGATTAAATGACATTGTTTAATTTGTATAGGGTTTAATGGAGTGTATCTTGATTGATTAAATTGTCGCTATTGAAGAAAATGCCACAAGTTGTTTGATATGCTTGAAATAAATTGTGTTTGAAAGCAAATTCGTTCGAAGGATTTAAGATTAGATGAAGAACTTTTATTTTTGCTCAATTTTGGGTTTATGATCATAAACAAAATATTTTGGCTCATTTTGGGTTTATGATCATACTCAAAAATAAACAAAATACATTGAATTTATTTGTGATATAAAGATGTATAGAACTTGTTTCTTAATCAAGCTCTTAATGTGGCATCTTTGATTTGCGATTGCGATTCACTTTGGTTGACAAGTTGTGATTAGAAAGCAATAAAAAGTAGAACTTTTGTTTGTTTTGATCATAAACACTGCACTACTTGTTTTTGTTGGTTTTTTTTTTTTGAAAGACATAAACTTGTTTTGTAGTATAAAGATACTTAGAACTGTTTCTTAAATTCGAACTTATTGTTGCATCTCTTTATAATGGTTTTAGACACTCTTGGATATGACAAATTTAATGTTAATGATGAATACCGATGACTATTAATTTGAATTATAGATGTGCCATGGTTGATGAAGATGAAGCTTGGTTTATTGTGTGTTATCGGTTGGGTTTGAGGAGAATATGGATGGTGTTTGGTCTTGGTCATTTGTGAATCATGAAGTAGAAAATTTGTCGACGACCGTATTTGTGAAAAAAATATTTCATATGGTGAGTTGTGTGAAAAATTGAGAGTTGAATTGGGAATTGACACAAGTATTTATGATTTTGAGATGAAATGGATGGCCCCATAGGTAAAGCATTGCCGATGGTAATTACTTGTGATAAGCGGTTGAGACATTTCTTGTTGGTTTATGATCCTGGGAAAGATCGTTATTAGTATCTTTGAAAAGAAAAGAAGCCGACATGTATATTGAAATTGAAGCAAGAAACCGTGATGATGTTATTGTGAATGAAGAAGAATATGTTGAAGAGGCACCTTTGAACATAGTAAGTCAAGATACATGGGAGGATAATAATGTTAGTCAAAGTGCCCTAACAAGTGTACCCATTGAAGAACCATATCTTGAAGAGATGCATTTAAAAGAACCATATCTGGAAAAGACGCATTTAAAAGAACCATATCTTGAAGAGACGCATTTAAAAACGGTAAGTCAATGCACATTCGATGATAATATTGTTAGTCAAAGTGTACTTTCAAGTGTACCCATTGAAGAGACATGTTTGAACAATTTTTTGCAAGATCCTCTGTTGGACATCTTGGGTGATGATTGTTTTGTAGAAACGGCCTCACCACGTACATTGAATGTTGATGATGGTAATTTAAATGAGAAGGATGAAGGTTTGTCGGTCGATGATACTTTTACGGGTGATGATCGATAATTATTGTTGAACTTATTGTTGCGTCTTTATAATGGTCATGCCGGATGTTGCAGTGATTATGAAGGATGTTTGTTAGCTGATTGATTGTTTTGCTTCAAAATGGAAGATGATGAGTTGTTAATGTGTATTGATGTACATGGCTTTTGGTTAGACATTAAAATTATGAGTTTTGTGTATTTATTATGTTCAAGTAATTAACTAAACAAGATTTGGCATTAAAATGTGTATGACTTTTGTGTATTTACTATGATCGAAGAATTAATTAAACGAACTTTGGTACTAATATGTGTAATCAACCCTAATCACAGTAATCGCCTTGATCGAACCTCGATCTAACATCTTATTATGTGTAATGTACCCTGATCACAGTAATCGCCTTGATCGAACCTCGATCTAACATCTTATTATGTGTAATCAACCCTAGTCACAAGAATCGCTTTGATCGAACCTCGATCTAACATCTTATTATGTGTAATGTACCTTGATCACGAGAATCGCCTTGATCGGACCTCGATCTAACATCTTATTATGCGTAATCAACCCTAATCACAAGAATCGCTTTGATCGAACCTCGATCTAACATCTTATCATGTGTAATGTACCTTGATCACATAATCGCCTTGATCGAACCTCGATCTAACATCTTATTATGTGTAATCAACCCTAATCACAGTAATCGCCTTGATCGAACCTCGATCTAACATCTTATTATGTGTAATCAACCCTAATCACAAGAATCGCCTTGATCGAACCTCGACCTAAAATCTTATTATGTGTAATGTACCTTGATCACGAAGAATCGCCTTGATCGGACCTCGATCTAACATCTTATTATGTGTAATCAACCCTAATCACAGTAATCGCCTTGATCGAACCTCGATCTAACATCTTATTATGTGTAATGTACCTTGATCACAGTAATCGCCTTGATCGAACCTCGATCTAACATCTTATTATGTGTAATCAACCCTAATCACAGTAATCGCCTTGATCGAACCTCGATCTAACATCTTATTATGCGTAATCAACCTTGATCACAGTAATCGTCTTGATCGAACCTCGATCTAACATCTTATTATTTGTAATCAACCCTAATCACAGTAATCGCCTTGATCGAACCTCGATCTAACATCTTATTATGCGTAATCATCCCTAATAACAGTAATCGCCTTGATCGAACCTCGATCTAACATCTTATTATGCGTAATCAACCTTGATCACAGTAATCGCCTTGATCGAACCTCGATCTAACATCTTATTATGTGTAATGTACCTTGATCACAGTAATCGCCTTGATCGAACCTCGATCTAACATCTTATTATGTGTAATCAACCCTAATCACAGTAATCGCCTTGATCGAACCTCGATCTAACATCTTATTATGCGTAATCAACCTTGATCACAGTAATCGCCTTGATCGAACCTCGATCTAACATCTTATTATGCGTAATCAACCTTGATCACAGTAATCGCCTTGATTGAACCTCGCTCTGTCATCTTATTATGATTGATCAACTCGGATCACACTAATAAGACGATAGATCGAGGTTCGATCGAGGCTATTACTGTGATCTTGATTGATTAAGGCAATTACACTTCATCTCCCACGTTAAATCGGTGCTCGATTAAGGCGATTACGGTAATCCGAGTCGATCGAACGTGATATGATTCATTCATTTCGAGACGTTATGACAAGACTGAACTCGATTCGTCTGATAATTGAGCTCGTTCTTGGCACCCTATATAAAGCATCACACACCCAAAAAACCAAAACCCTAATTTTGTCGTTCTCCTTCTTGCCGCCTAAAATCAGCCTCTCCTCGCCCTCCCAAACCGGCGCCAAAATCAGCCTCTCCTCCCCTCCCAACACCAGCGCCCCCTAGGTGATCCTGCAGCTCTTAATTGATATTCGGGTATGTCTGGGTGTTTGTTCTCTTTCTTGGTGCGATTTTTCTGCGTTTTACTCTTGCTGCGTTTTTTTCACTTCATTGTTTTTAACGGTATGTCTGGGTGTTTGTTCTTGTGGGGAAATATGTTGTTGGGCCATCTCTCTTTGGAATCAAAATCCGTTTTTTTATGGTAATTTTGTTTTTATGGAACTCAATAACTCATGCCCTTCACTCATGGCACTAAACTCGGCAAAGATATTTGAGCACTGTGAGTTTATGCCATCACAAATTGGCTCAGTTAGTAAGAACGATTCGCATTCTTCAAGGTCATGTGTTTGTTTTCTACTACCATTGGTCATGTGTTTGAAACTATCTAAACAAAAAAAGAAGAGCACCATGAGTCTATGATGGAGGCATGTAGTTAGCATCAGAGATATATACATCATGTGCCCACTTTTCCTTGTCGAGATTGCATTATTTTTTAATTGTTCCCCCTTTTCAGTTGCATTATTCATGTGGTTCTATTTTTTCAGGACAAATTTTGGTGTATGATAGCATCCCATCACATGTGCGAAAGGGAGTGCTAAATAAGTTCTTGACACCATTTCAAGTTGTTATTCCGAGTATGTTAAAGAGATTTGTAGCTGGGTACGAGAACTACAGTTTAAAGAAGCTTATTGTTGAGAAGGTGGAAGGTTTGCCTATTCAAGACAACGGGTATGTTGTTACCAAATACTAAGCATCGGTTATTATTATGTTTGAGTATTTTGTTAAATTGTTTGATATAATTACTAACTCTCTTTTTGATACTTTTGGTAGGAATGACTGTGGAATGTTTGATGGGGAAATTGGATGTATGTTCCATGCAAGTTAACAAGATGAAATATTGGAGGGAGAAGTTGGTCGGTGAACTCCTTGCTTGGGATTTCGATCCATGATCATTTTTAAACTTGAATTTGATTGTACTTGAATTGGATGGGTGTTAAACTTGAATTTGATTGTACTTGAATTTGATGGGTGTTAAACTTGAATTTGATGGATTTTAAAGCTAATTAACATGGTACCATACGTATCAACAGAATGTTACAATCCTACAAATTGTTCTCTGTAAAAACAAGTAGTAGTGTGTTTTAAGTGTGAAACTAACTTCAACTTGTTTTTGTTACAGAAAGTTATAAATTTGAGCTAGATTAGCTTAAAAAACAAAAAGTAACCATATCCAAGGTTTACGTACAAACACAAACAAATCAACCATTACAAGTTTACAACAAAACCCATGGATAATATGTTTACGGAATACGGACCATAACTCAAATTCATGTCTACATTACACATTAGCAAATAATTACACCTTCGGAGTCCGAAGAGTCGACTTCATTTCCACATGAATCATAGTAATACCTATATTGTGCGGGCCTTTGCCTTTCATCTTCTTCTTCCTCTTCCATTTCAATGGCAATTTTTCTCATCAGTTCCTCAAAATCCTCCATTTCCTTAATCCTCTTTTCGTATTCTTTATGAAGAATATCTTCAAGTTCCTTAATCTCTTTCATCATCTCTTCATATTCTTGTCGTTGAAGATCTTCAATCTCCTCAATACTCAAATACACCATTCTCATCATTCTTAGCCACCAATCCTTCAACCAAACCAATTATACTATTACTATTATTATCGACAAATAAAAAAATAAAAAATATCACTTAAGAAATTAATTAGCACATAACAAAAGAAATAACCATCATCTATTCATTTCCAACTCATACACAAGTCAAGGATTACAACAACCTAAGATTTTGCAGAATAGATGAAAATGACATCAATACCCCCATAACAATTGAGGTTCATAAATAGGATAATAATTTACAAATTACAACAATGCCTTTGTTCAAATCATGATAATATATGCACTAAAGAGGAAAATTCCCTTTGTAGAAAAGTACTTCATGAAGCTTGAAAATAAATAAAACAGAGGAGGAAGAGGGAATGTAGCCCAAGAATAGAGAACCTCATATTGAATGTAACCCGAAAAAATAGTAACAACATACCCGTAGACCGTTGAAACAATTTTCATGAGACTGCGGTTGCAAATTTCACATTTTCTTGTACAGGCTTTTGGGGTGAGTTTATAAGCAAACTCCATTATATATATTATTCAGCCGATAAACTACAACAATCAAAATGGTGAAACTCATAAATTGTAATATTAATAATAAACACACATTTAACAATAAAAATTCAAAGATGAATGCCAATGAAAATGATAATTATGCAGATGCAGAGATGATAAATGAAAATCATGAACAAAGCAAAGAAAAACCATCAAACAAAAATCATATTATAACAGCAATGAAAAACCATCAAACAAAAATCACAAGCATGAATGCCAATGAAAATGATAATTACGCAGATGCAGAAGATGAGAGAGTGATCAATCATATTTGGTGAATGTACCTTGTCAGAGTAGATTTCAGGTTTGAAATTTCGAATTGAAAATTTGGCACAGAATTAGGTCGAACGTCTTCCCTTATACAAAATTTTCAGTTTTCTTTCTTCTTCCTTACCCAATTTCCGGCAAGAGCCAATTACCCAATTTCCGGAGAAGAGCCAATAACCCAATTTCGCAAAACTGAAAGGAATTACCCAATTTCTTCTTATCAACGGAGAAAGGGAGAAAGGAGAAGGGGAGAACGGTTGGGATTGGAAAGGGGGCCGAACGGTTAATGAGGAAGAGGAAGAGAACGGTTAATGAAGAAGAAGAAGTTTGGTAAGGGGAAATGAAGAGAACGGTTCAGTCGAAGAACTTTGGTAATGAAGTCACTAATGAAGAAGAATTAAGGGGAAAGGTTTGATTTAGGATTTTTAAACAATTTTCTTTTTTTTTAAATAAAAAAATATGGTAAATTGTGGTCAAACCTTTTTTCCAAACTCTTTTTCCAAAACAGCCGTATTTACTCATTCCCCCATTATACATACATATATTATATACATATGACAACTCTGAGATTATTAACACGAAAGTCAGAAAATTCTCATTTTCTTCTATTTCAAACATAGATTTGTATATTCAATTATATACATCTGATATGGATAAAAGCATAAAAATAATTAATCAATACATAAACTATGGTCAATTACACGTATAAATGTTTGTTTGTAATAAAAAATCTACTATTTATACATAAATTTTTTAGGGGTCCCCACTCTTACCGTAAATCTCACATCGGTAAAATAAATAAATGCTCACCCCCCATATAAGTGTAAGATATAAAGGTATTGTCAACTCGGGTTAGCCATTTTAGACCAAACGATGACGACGGTCTAAAAGTTGATTGGACCATTAATAGCTCATTTAGCGCTAATGGTATCAAAGCCGATCGTCGACGACGGACTAAGCGAACACCGTGTGTCGGTGAGGGCCACCTCTAGATCCTCCTGGTAGGTACGAAACCGGGACAAGTCCAAGTGGGACAAGTCTTGGCCGCCCTAACGAGACGCGCCGGTCCCTTATGAGGAGTTGCATTCACATGATGACTTCTTTGAGAAGAGTGCCTTTACTTTTTTCATCAACAGAAATGTGTCACGTGGGTGAGTGTCGAAGTATTTCCCAACAATGGTAGAACTTAAAATCGTTTCCATGTGTATTCTTGAATTCTTCATAACACGCTCCCCACTACAAGAACATAAGACCCAAAAGTTATTTATATAAGTGCTGATTTCACGTATTCAACCAAACACTTAGGTGATCTAAAACATATTCAAATTATGAGTGTACACTACAAAAGCTCAATTTATATTTTGAAAGAATGTCCACTGATATAAATATGATCAAATATGTATAATTTTCATAATACTGAGATTCAAAGTCTTAGACCCACTACTATATTTCTAAGAAATGCAATTTTATAAATGTTGGATCGATGCGCAACCACATTCTAGATGGGATGAATAGAGTGTGGGAATTTCGCCTATTTTAAAATTTTATAGCACTTAACAAGATTGCAGGCAAATATATGAGATAAAATCAGAGTTTATAAAACAGTTTATCACACTTAAATAAAACAAGAAGCATATCTTTATCTATGTTAGGTGATTAATTGTTATACCTATGTCAAGTTTCAACAAGTAGATTGATCGAACACTTGGCACAAATTTATTACTAGATTAAGGTGAGTTGATTTCAGACATGGAATGTTTTAATTTCAGGATGATATGTCAAACAAAATTATTACTAGATTAAGGTGCGTTGATTTAAGACATGCAATGTGATGCAGTCTAATTATTATTATTATAATTATTTTAATCTGTATTTCCTTTTAATGTCCGGGAGGGTAGTTTGGTCAATGTCTTTGCTTAAGGGTTTTGGTATTAAAATCTTTTGGAACCGTTTGTAAAGACAGAATATCAATTTTGATGAATATAATTTGTCTGGGAACCAAGCCGATTGCTAGGGTTTTTTCTATCTTCTTCGAAGTGTTACATCATTTGGTATCAGAGCGAAAGCTTAGGGTTTTCCCCTTTGTGATCGATGACCGGCGCTGATGGAACAAGACAAACTCGCGACGTTGTTTGGGATTCGAAGATATTTCGGGATACTTTATCACAATTTGATCAAAAAATTGAGGCTGATATTGATCGCCAACAAGCAGAACGAGTTTTTCCTTGTACTCGCAATGGTGAAATCAGCGAGATACACACATGGAGCAACAAAGTATATTACGATTTGATGGAGAATACTTCATTTAATCAACAATGTTTGATGGCCATTGGTTTTACTTCTAGCTTTGATGAAATGGAATGCTGGTTCCGTGATTACGAAGAAAAGAAAGCCCATTTTCTTGGGATTTACCAGAAAAATACTGAATCAGAGTCCATAATAGTCAGATTCAAGAGAAATTTACCTGTTTTGATGGGTTTTGGCACACCGAAGATCTCATGAGCTAGATTGATGCAATCGAAGACTTGTTCGAAGAAGTTAATCCACCAGAACATCTAAAGTGCAATATTGTTTGGTGTAAAATGAAGGGTGCTGCTTATTACTAGTGGAAACAACTCCTAAATTATAGAGTTTTGGGGGGTAAGGAGGAGATCATTTCATGGCCGAGGATGAAGAACCAACTGCTCAACAGATTTTCGCCTATCAAGTGTTCGAAAAAATTACCCAACCAACTGAACAAGTACAAACAAGAAGAAGAAGATAAGAATTTGATGGCTGATGATTTCTCACACGGAAAATGTTTGACTGAACTCCCCTTACAATCTTCCAGCACCATACAAGTCCAATGTGTAGCTGATCTTACTGATCACGAGGGCGCGACACGTATGAAAACTCAAAATCTTGGAGCTGTGGATGAACTTAGAGAAAAAGAGCTAACAAGCCACTTATGCTGCTAGCGGATGCATTTAACAAAGATTTTGAAGCTTTGAAAGAAGTTGAGTTACAAGGTAATGAAGATGGCGTAGAAAAGTCCCTCGCTAAATTTAAGTAAAATGTTTGTCGAAGCATGGATTCTTTTCATGCTGTTGGAAATAAAAAGTTTTGATGATGATTCATCTTATTTAGTTTCTTGTTTGTTTACACCCCATTGATGAAGTGCTGAAACTAGCTGTTAATAGTGAAAAACTAAAAGATGTCTAGAACTGAATGTATATGTTTTACTAGAGTCTGATAATTGTATAGATATATATATCAAACAAGCACTGTAATAGATAAAAGTGTCGTAAAACTGAAAACTGGAAATCATCTAGAAAACTGGAACATGACATAAAACTGAGTATGTCACTTAGAACCAAGAACTGAAGTTTACTCAGAACTGAAGAAGGTAAGTTCACCGAGGGACACAAACTCGGTTGACTTATCTAGAACTGAAGGCTGAGGGAACAAACTCAGTAAATGAAGAACTGAGGGACACAGACTCAATTGAAGAAGATTGAAGAACTGAGGGTTCAAACTCAGTTATGAAGATTAAAGCCGAGACTGTAAAGTTAGAATTCAAGTAAGTCTGTGATGGCCTGAACTGACTTTATGGATCTTGAAAGAAGACCTAAGAATCATAAGGACAATGATATCTTAGATGATTTAGTTAAAGAAATGGTGTACTCTGATTAAGTCATATAAAATCAGAAGAATAGAGTTCTAAGTTTTGAAGAAGAGTAAAAACTCAGTTAACGATCTAAGTCAGTTAACAAACTGATAACTGACATACTCAGTATAAAACTGATCAGGATACTCAGTTTTATGGTCAGTCATCCAAGTCAGTCATCCAAGCAACTGAAAGTACATTCTAACGTTATAAATGACGGAATTTTATTGGATAAAGAATTGACATGTCAGAACGGTCACTGACACCTGACATCTGAAAATATAGACGTCGATACAATTCAAATTCAAGCAAGATGAACGTTGGACCTCACACTATAAATAGAAGAGGAGTTGGCATCAATGATCAAACACCGAAAACGCGAATTAAGAAGTAGTATTACGCCCAAGTCTTGTTCATCTAAATTGCTATCACTCTTTGCGCTCAACAAGATCATATCTAGATTTTTTCAAGTGTTCAAGCTACATCGAGCAAATCTAGATTTCGACACTTAGAAGAACCACAAGCGAGAATCAATTTATTGATTCTCAGCCCAACTTTGATTTTCAATCAAAGATTTAGACTGTGAAGCAATCCGGTCAAGGATTTGCCAATGAAAGTTGTTATAGTAGTCGGGTAGACTGTGTTTGTGGTGGTAGCTGGTGAAGAGGCAACACAACCCTCCAAGGACCAGTGGCTCAAGCAGTTGGAGAGTAGCAATCCTACCTGTTCTTTGATTGTTTAGATAGTGAAGCTAAGGATTAGTCAGGGACTATCGTTTAGGACTTTTTGTAACAGCTTACCTCAAAGAGTTCTAGTGGAATTTTTCCCCTGCATCACAGGGGAAAAGTGGACTGACAGGATTACACCACCTGGAACCACTATAATTCTTGCTCTATTTACTTTACGCATTTACATTCTGTTATTTATTTATCCAGCATTTATTATTGTTTATACATCATACTAAAACTGATTGTTATACTCACTCACAGTTCACAAACTGACATTCACCAGAATTTCAGTTTTGCAGCTTTTTCTTAGAAACAACAAGATCTAGATAAAGGCTAAAACTTAAATCCGCTGCCGGTTGACTCGGTCTTGTTATAAGTCAGTTTGACTTAAACTCAGCTTAGTCAGCTTAGCTCCACACAAATTAAAACTGAATCCTAATCGTTCTAAATCTAGTTTTTGGTGACAAGTTTATTCATCCCTCCCCTCTAAACTTGTGTCGGCCTTTCCAAGGGACCAACACATGCTTATTGGAAAGAACCTATTGTTTCAAAAATTGGGAGACCAGATAAACATCTTGATGGTGTCTTGTCTGTTGCACAATTGCACATAATGAAATTGGTGAATATGATTACTCCTTAAATGTCATGTGCAACCACTGTATTCAAGGAAAAAATCTATTTGGGAATCATTCAGAAGAAAAGGTCAGGCACATATGTGCGAGTTCGTCTGAAGATCATTCGGAACGGTGCGAAATGGGACTACTCAATTATGGATGTTACATTCCTGCTACGAAAATTATATTAAAGTGGTTGTTCTCTTGTTTGATCCGGGTGGAAGCATTAATTTAACAGACAGTTGGGGCCTTGAGTATCATCCTTAATTATTTTGCCCCCACGAGTTTTCCGGAAGTCAAATGGACACATTGATATTATGTTTTCATTTAATTGGTGTTATCAATTCAGCTAAAAGGGTGGCCCTGTTGATACCTTTGAAGAGATTCACTCATAAAAAGGATAAGGAAAACGGTGATTGGAAGCCCGACAAGAAGATGAAGATCAAGGTTGCAATGAGAGGGGACATGGGAAGATTGTATAATGTATACCACAATGAATGAAGAAGGGCTTCCCATGAATTATGCGTCACTTAATGATTGGAGCACATCATCAACTAACTAAGATTCTGAAATGGTTGAGAGACATGTAGAAGAGGCCCGACAAGTGGAACTTCCACAACGGAAAAGACGTGAAGGTTTCGACATGGGAGTTGCAAGTCCTGTTCTTGCTAAAGAAGGCAATTAATGACATGCCCAAGGTCCCAAATTCGATAAAAACTGTTGTTGATCATGATAAAATGATGCTTGATGAATTGGAGGATAATATCACTAAGGTTCAGGAAACCATATCTGAACATGAAGCTGCAAAACAATTAATGGGTCTAAATATGTCAACCCGGCCATATGTTCCCAAACGCATTATTACGGTTGAGAGGTGGTGCTTAAGCAAAACATTTGAGGGAAACCTTAGGAGTCGACCTTGGAAGGTTTATTTCCAAGTCTTTTAACTGTATTTCACATCCAGATTAATGGTGAAGTTTTACTCATGAATTTCGATCCAGGTGGCATGTGGCAAAATGAACTGAATGAAGGTGATGGACAAAGGCAAACAGCGTTTTCGGGTACGTACTGGTGTACGTATGATCTTGCATTCATGTCATGCTCATATGTCTTTGCTAACCATTGTGAAAGGTTGGTCTGTGAAAAGTAAATTGATGCAAAAACAGCAATCGAAAGAAAGGGAAAACTCAAACCCTAGAGGAACTGGGGAAGAACAATCGTTATCCCATTTTCTTATTAACTGAAAGAATGGAAAAAACTGGGACCTTATTCTAACTTCTGCCCTTTTATATGTGAGGTGCAGAATTACAAATGTACCCCTGTAAAGTTGTACTTATTACGATACTATAACTAATCACAACTATTACACAAAACAACTAACTAGTTACACTTTTACACTTTATATCATCAACAGCCCCCCGCAAACCTGTGCCATTGTAGAGATTCTTGACACCCAAGCCTGGAAGCAGACGCTGTAAAGAAAAGCGATCAAGAGTCTTTGTCAACAAGTCAGCCAGTTGAGATTGAGTCCGAATAGGCAAAGGTTTAATGATGCCTGCAAGATATTTCTCACGGACAATGTGACAATCAATTTCGATGTGTTTAGTACGCTCATGGAATACCGGGTTCTCACTAATGTAAATAGCGCTATCATTGTCACAAAATAAAGGCACAGGTTTGGAGTGTGGAGACCCCAGATCTTGCAACAAGTAAAGTAACCACTGGACTTCGCATGTAGCCATAGCCATGGACCGGTATTCAGCCTCGGAGGAGCTTTTGGAGACGGTAGACTGTTTTTTTGAACGACAAGAAATAAGTGGTCGACTTTAAAAATGCAATACCCAAGAACGGACTTGCGAAGTTTCAAAGACACCCATTTCAATCAGAGTCCGTGATAGGCAGTAAGATGAAGAGCATTATTAGCGGTGGTAGAATATACCTTGGCCAGACTTGTCTTCAAGTATCTAAGTAAATGCATAGCAACTGATGATGTAGCTGTGTAGGGGCATCCAAGAATTGACTAAGTTGTTGGACGACAAAGGAGATGTCAGGCCGTGTAATAGTAAGATACAGGAGCTTTCCATCGAGGCTTCTGTAGCTGCTGACATCTTCTAAGAGAGGGGAGTCATCATGAGCCAATTTGAGTTTGGTATCCATTGGGCAAGCTGCTGGTTTACAGCCAAGCATCCCCACCTGTTCAAGGAGTTCACAGGTGTACTTGTGTTGATTAAGCACCAGTCCAGCCTTGGAACGAGCTATTTCAATACCCAGGAAGAAACGGAGAGGGCCAAGGTCCTTAATGCGAAAAACGTCGTCAAGGTGCTGTTTGATAGCTGTGACTTCCTGTGGGTTATTGCTAGCCACTACTATATCATCAACGTAAACTAAAAGTGCAGTGAAAAAAATAGCATTTCGTTTGACAAATAAGCTATAATCATGAATGGACTGAGTATAGCCTAGACTAAGAAGAGTGGAGGTAAGTTTAGCATTCCACTGTCGACTAGCTTGTTTCAAACCGTATAGGGACTTATGGAGTTTACATACCAGGGAAGAGGAGGGTGGGGAAAATCCAGGTGGGGGGAGCATATATACTTCTTCATGCAAGTCCCCATGAAGAAAGGCGTTATTTATGTCTAGTTGTTCTAACATCCAGCCCTGAGCAACAGCCAACGCTAAGAGGGTTCTAACGGTGGTCATTTTTGCAACTGGACTAAAAGTTTCAAGAAAATCTACCCCAAGCTGATGTGTGTAACCCTTAGCGACTAGACGTGCCTTGTACCGCTCTACGGACCCATCTGGGTTGTGTTTAACTTTAAAGACCCACTTACAGCCTATGGGTCTCTTGTTGGAGGGTAAAGGAACTAGGGACCAAGTAGCATTTTGTTCTAAGGCTTGAATTTCAAGTTTCATGGCTTCCTGCCATTCAGGATATTTGGAAGCCTCATTGTAGCTTTTGGGAGAAGGATTGGCTACAATGCTTAAGGCATAGGATTTGTAATTTGAGGAGATTTGGTCATAGGATAAGAACTGTTGAATTGGGTATGGTGTGGGAGATGGCTGAAGGGATTGATCAGGATTAGAAATAAGAAGATTACAATGGTAATCTTTTAACCAAGTGGGTGTTTTGTGAGGTCTAGATGACCGAACTACCGGAATATCTCGAGACAAGTGGAAGTAGTGGGAGGTAAAGTAGAGTCCTGGGTTGTATGTGGCATGGGAGTAGGAAGGGAGGTAGAGGACAAAGAGAAAAAGTTGTGTTGTAATCATTATGGGATGATGTATCAGTGGTGAAGGACTGAAAAGGAAAAGAATCCTCCACATAGGTCACATCTCTAGAAATAAAAAGGCTTTGAGTGGCTAGGTTTAACAGAATACTACCTTTGGTGGTGGAGGAGTGTCCTAAGAAACAACTTTTGATACCCCGAGGGCAGAATTTGGACTTGTGAGGGTCAACATTTGCAGCATAGGCTAAGCATCCAACACCTTTCAAATGGTCATACGTAGGGGGTGTATTGAACAACTTCTCATATGGTGTGGAATTATGCAAGAGTGGTGTGGGGGTAATATTTATAAGATACACAGCATGCTCAACACAGAATCCCCAAAATGAGAGGGGTAAATATGCCTAAAATCTAAGGCTCCTAGCCATACCTAGAATGTGTTGGTGCTTGCGTTCTACAACACCATTTTGTTGGGGTGTGTGTGTGCAGCTGGTCTGGTGTATTATACCCCTAGAAGCATAAAAGTCTGGCATGTTAAACTCCTGCCCATTGTCGGTTCTGAAAATTTTAATTCGACTTTGAAACTGTGTAAGGACATGTTCATAAAAATTATGTAAAATAGGCCTAACTTCGGATTTGTTATGTAACAGAGAAAGCCAACAGTATCTACTAAAATCATCCACCAAAGTAAGAAAGTAGTACTGATTATTCAAGGTGGGGTGCCTGTTTGGCCCCCAAATATCTACATGGACAATGTCAAAACACGATTCAGTGAGAGAACTACTGAAAGGAAATGGCTGTCTTTTCATCTTAGCCAAAAAACAAATATCACAAGCTTTATTATTTGGTGCAGTAACAAAAGGAGCTGTTTGATGAACAACTTGTAGCCTAGGTGTAGACAGATGTCCCAGCCTGTAGTGCCACAGTTGATCATTCCCAAAAGTGGAGTAAGTGTGTGATGATACTTGAGCAATAGAGGAGAACGCTGAGGGATAAGAAGCTTCTAGATAGTACAGCCCAAATGACTCTTTAGCTGTACCAATCATCCTCATATGGCTCATTTCCTGGATGATACAAGTTCCAGAATGAAAAGAAACCACATGAGATCCTGTCCTAGTTAAAGTACTAAGAGACAAGAGATTAAGAGCAAAGGATGGCACACACAAAACAGATTGCAGGTTGAGAAACTCATTAATTCTTACTTCTCCTATGTGAGTGACAGGTACAGATGTGCCATTGGGGAGGGATATGAATTTGTGTGTGACTGGCCTATATGTGTGAAATAAAGACAATGAGCAAGCCACATGGTCGGGCTGCTCCTAATCTAAAATTCATCGCTTAAGTGGGCTAGCAATACCCTTACCATTACCAAGATGCCTCGAAATTTGTATTGAGCACACAACTTTGAAGCTAAGTGTTGTCCTCGCTCGAGCCTCGACACCTCGCATCCTTTGGAACAGATTCATCATTTCAGCATACTGTTCTGTAGTAAAAGTGGAGCCGGATGTGCTCCCTTCAGCAGAATCTCTACCAGAAGACCCAGCAGGTTGTTGTGGTTCCTGTTGCACCAGGTTTGCCTGCCTTCTATTCTGAAAACCCGGGGGGTATCCATGCTTTCTGTAACATCTGTCTTCGGTGTGCCCGGTCTTGTTACAGTAGGTACATTGCAGATTCTTTCTGTTGTTGCTACCAGTGGAAGTCTGTCCATGACTGGTGATCATAGACCTCTTAGGTGGAAGATGTTTCACAAAGTTTCCTTGAGATTCAGAGGAAGTGCTCTGTAGTGTAGTTGGTGTATTGATTGAGAGACCTCCTACTGGTCCATGGACTTGTTGCCTCTACAACTTAATAGCAAGGTTATAGACTTCATTGATCTTAGGCAGAGGACTTGACAATAGAATTTTGGACTTCAAAGGTTCAAAAACATCATTGAGACCTCTCAGAAAAGAGATTATGTAATCAGCTTCTATGTAGTCCTTGAATTCCTGCGTGGTACGGCATGCACATCAAGGAATTGGCCTTAGCATGATCAATTCCTCCCACAGAATTTTGAGACGGGTGAAGTATTCCGTCACAATCAAGTACCTTGTCGAATTGCACAAATTTCCTCCCCGAATGTCGAACGCGAAAAATCTCCCGTGGATAATCTCTCATGTAAATCGACCCAAACATCACGTGCTGTGTTGCATCCTAAAAGACTCTGGGCAATTGTTGATGAAACTGAGTTTAAAAGCCATGAGAGTACCATATTATTGCACTGGTTCCATGCCGCGAAGTGTCGATCTGTTGCTCCCGGACATGTGACTGTGCCATCAACAAACCCTAGTTTGTTCTTCGAGATCAATGCTCGCCGTACCGCCCTGCTCCAACCATAGAAATTCTTTTCTGTGAGCACCGGCTGCACCAAAACCACCGCAGGATTCTCATTCGGATGCATGTATAGAGGATGCGAAGGAGTGATATCATCTTCCTGATTCGCCGCCATCGTAGAAGAATACTGTGAAATCAGAATCGCGAAGCAAAAAAAAACAGAGAGAAAAGGAAATCAAACACAGAGAAAACGTAGATGTAGCCTCTATCGTCGCTCTGATACCATGTGAAAAGTAAATTGATGCAAAAACAGCAATCGAAAGAAAGGGAAAACTCAAACCCTAGAGGAATTGGGGAAGAACAATCGTTATCCCATTTCCTTATTAACTGAAAGAATGGAAAAAACTGGGACCCGATTCTAACTTCTGCCCTTTTATATGTGAGGTGCAGAATTACAAATGTACCCCTGTAAATTTGTACTTATTACGATACTATAACTAATCACAACTATTACACAAAACAACTAACTAGTTACACTTTTACACTTTATATCATCAACATGGTCTGTGATTTTAGTGATCATCGGAGCCAATGACTGTGGTATTGGATTTTTAAATTTGACTACGTACTGCCGTGGTATTAATTAGACTTCATAGCTCAATTATCACACTTGAAACTAAAAGTTTCTTGGGATATATATGCAAGGAAAACCATGTACTTGTAGATGGTTGTGGAAATCAATTGGTTGCGCTCTTTCAAAGCTTAAAATACCGTAATTGCCCCTTTGTGGCTTATGTGAAATTAGGCGTTGGAGATTGCCTCATTGAGTAGGGGGTTTTGATATTTTGGTCCATAAAAAAGGCAAGGAAGACTTGTGACACTACTTATCCGTCGTGCGCACATGGATGGAGCGGGAATCGATGTTTGATGTTGTGCTCTATACTGAATTGGTTCCAAAGCTGTTTAGGCAGGGGGAAGATTGAAATGAACATATCATTTGGCAATAAGAGTTTGAATTATATATGGATGTGATTTTGGTATTGCACTTTATTATATACTTCCTTGACAATCATACCAATGCACTGCAGTTGGATTATGGCTTCACCCAACATTGCGTACGTCCATATGTAATCAACACAATGAACAAACTCAGACCAAGTAAATGCAAAACTAGTATATACTACATAGACTAGTGACAACTATAACGCAGACTTTCAAGCAACAAATGCAACAATACCAAAACACAGAAAATTAAAAGACTGAGTCAACAGTGTTGCCTTGACAAGGAACCACTAACATTGTGTTCGTTTTAATTGGAAGTTTTTTTTTTTTTTTTTTTTTTTTTTTTTTTTTTTTTAGAGTTTTTTTATATCACTTCATCAATCATTTTTTACATTTCTCTCACCAATCATTTTTTCAACTACCAATAAAAAATATTAAATTATCTCTAACCATTTCACTTTATCTTCTTTATTACTTTTTTTACCATTATTTTATTCATTATACTCACCAATCATTTCTTTATCTACATAAATTTCAAAAAACATTTTAACTTTCTAATCATTACTTCAATCATTTTTATTATATTTTATTATCCACTAGCATATAAAAACACTCCAAAATAAACTTCAACTCAAAACAAACGGAACGACTCAATCCAGGATCTGTAAATGCTATTGAGCAAGACTCACTTTTCAATAGCCTACAGTAATCAAAACTTGGCAGACACTAAGTTAGAACTCTCAACTTCGCGGCTTGACAAGACCTGCACAGAGAAAAAAATAAGAATATAACGTAGGATTGCTCAAGAAAGTCATTCTGAGTTGTTGCAATCCCAATTCACTCTAATGGTCTATTTATAGACATCAGGTATAAGGAACCTTCAAGTCACAAGATTCTAAATAAGTCAGCTTTTTTATTTGGATTTGAATTTCAAAACTAGATACACTGAATAAGACCCAAGTGTACCAATTAACCCAAATTCTAAGTTGATGATATAAATAATGTCGCCACCGCATAGTCCCGGAAATAGCCTCATCAATCGTAAGGGTCCACGGCTACATCATCGGCGACGCCAAGATTTACCTGGTCAAGGCCGCTGAGATCACGACCTTGGGCTAACGGCCCTCAAAGGGCCACGCAAGACATGAGAGGAAGCAAGGAGCCAGGGTAGCAGACAGATCAGACCGCACCCACGCTGCTACAAGAGGGATCGCCGCTTTGATATTCTATCCACTTGCAACTTAGATATTTTAATGATTACTTAGCTTATAAGTAAGAGTTAGTGACTTGCTAGCCTTAGCACCGCCGCCATTAACTTGGTCGCTAAGTTAATCCTCCTATAAAAGAGGTCTTGTGTAACCTAAATGGGATACTTTTAATAGAAAAAGCAAGCTAAAACTCGCTAAAATACACTCTCCTCTCCCTATCGCCAGAAACCTCCGGCCACACGCACTAAAATCACCAACAGATAAGCCGATATCCACTAAACATCCATCGCCGCGCCACCGTGATGATTTCACGCATCATCGCTTGGCTTCGTATCGGGAAATAACCTGATCTAAAAATAGGTCCGCTTTCGCATCATCGAAGGTCGATCTAGAGCTCATATCGAAAAAGAGGTAATCTTACAAAAAGCCCTTAAACCGCTTTTTGTTTCTTTCCTTATCAAAGAAATCATTCAAAAGGTGACCTTTTCTACCTCAAAAGCTCACACCGAAAAGCCCCCATCAAAACAAAGCCCTTTAAGCAAATCATTTTCCGGGAATAACATACACAAATAAACCCTTCTTGCCGTTTGTTTTTCCTAAAAAGCCACCCCACAGAGAGATGGGGAAGTAAAGGACACTTAACACCCCAAACCCCGCAAAAGGTGTTATTTGCGATCGACTCGTGGAGAGGCGTAGGAGAAACGCTTGACAATCTCCCCGCAGAAGAGAGGATCGCAAAGAGGGTCCCGGCACCCAGCCGACGCCGAAATATCATTAATCAAAAAGCTAAGTCAAAGCGAGGCTATTGCTACTCTTGATGAGGCTCACGAGAAAGAGAAAGGTCGCAGGGAGCCAAAGGCCGACCTCTCGAGAAAGGACTGTGTTCTCGTGAGGATCCGGAGATAGCGTAAATGAGAGAGTACGCAGGTATGCGAAACCATGATCTCACCAACTCGCTCTTGTGGCTAAGGGCCAGGCCCCAATGTCGATTCGACCCCCGAATCCTCCCAGAAATGAAATCGCTCCTGCGGTCTTAGATAAAGGACGCCAGAGCCAAATTTAGCAGATCGATGTAGAGGAGAGTGTACACTCTTCAGGTCGCAACGGACCGAGGAGAGAAATTCCACAAACTTCGGCCCCCCAAGATCGCGATCATCAAAAAGGAAAGAGGGCAGATAAAGGATCCGCTTTCAAAAGGTTAGGTGAGAAGGACAAGGCCTCGGCCCCAAGTCGTCTCAGCCTTCCTGGGGGAGAAGCACCCATTCAGCAGGATAGACACGCGCAAGATGCACGCGTGATCATCAGAGAAAAAAGAGCCCGCCAAGAAGGATCGCGAGACCATAGGGAATCAGATCACGTAACGGAGCGAGCCGACACGCAAACACAATGCCGTGACCAAGGTGCGACCTATCTTAATGAACAGATGGAGGTAATGAGAAAAGAGCTCGCAGAATTAAAAAGGCGAGGCCGCCGAGAAAGTCGCCCTAATCTCGGGAATCGACGTGCTCGCTAAAGCGGATCATCAAACGCCGCCTCAGCAGAGAAAATGTTAGTTATCCCGCCATACAACTATTACAACGGAACTCATGCCCAAACGATCGCTCACCGCCTGTGGTCGATCACCCTTGCTACACAAAATAAGTCCGCATGGTGCATCGATTGGTCGGTAGCATGCGTGATAGAGTCAGGTCTCCGATACGCGGATTTCCTCGCGCTCGCTTGAAAGTTGGGAGGATTTATCGAAAAAGTTTGTCGAGAATTTGAATCAAGCAAGCGCACTCAAAGAAAACCATTGAGACCTGTATGAAGTTCGATGGGAGGACATGAGTCGGGAAAAGAGTATTACGAGCGATTCATCGTAACATATGATCAGACGAGAAACATCCCGGACGATGCGGTCATAACGTGCTTCCTCACCGGAATCGCCAAAGGCCCGATGAAAACTGAATTCAACCTACGGCCCCCCAAAGCGGGTCTTAGGGAGATGTTAGAAAGGGCAAGAATGATGGGGGTCAGCGAGGCACCATCCTCAGGGAAAGCAAAACCTAAGGCAGAGCCACGTTCACCAAAGAAGGATCGCACGGATGATCGTAAAAGGGAAAAGGGTCGAGAGGCTAATCGTGATCGCGAGGTAAAGAAACCATACAAATTCAGCGAGGATAACTTTACCCCGCTCAACACCAAAGCATCCCAAATACTGTTTGAGATTCGCGAACATTTTGACAAACCCAAGCCTATGAGGGCGAATTCCGATAATCGCGATAAATCCAAATACTGCGACTATCACAAGGACCATGGCCATATCACCGATGAATGCTTCACCCTGAGGCGCGAGATAGAAAGGCCGATCCGTGAGGGACCAAAGAAATAAATATAAGCGCGAGGGGAACAACGCACTCCACCAAGGACGCCACTTCGCGCCTATCGAGAGAGAGGTTCAGTCATCCATGGGAATATTCCCAAAGAACCATCAATCGAAATCTCAGATAAACCAAATCAATACCCGCTTCAAAAGCGAGATAGTGTTGGGAGAGAATGAGAAAGGAATCATATTTACGAAAAAAGTGAGTCGACAATGGCGGTCCCTATGAGATACCCTCGTTATAAAGGTAGGAGTGAATTGTAAGTGTGTAGTGCCCGAAAGACAATTATATAATTGTTTTAGGATGTAATTAGTAATTCATCTTATTATATGCATGTATGCTTATAATTAAGACACTACCAAAACCCTAAGTACCTCGCTTATGTAATCACATAACTCAAGTGTATGGCTATACACAAGAGGATTGAGTTTGTGAGATGTACTTAAAATTAACTTAGTCCGTAGCGTTTATTAATCTGAGCACGGGTCTCATGATTAATTTGCTATTAATGCGCCTGCAACACTTTTAGGTGTGACAGCCTTATCCGGACTGTCGGTAATAGGAAGGTACTAGTGGGGCATTTATATATGTTGATAATCATATGTATTGGACCGATTTGATTTGAGTTCTCGATATAATTCCGTAATCGAGAAGTCTTATCGAATCACAAGATGATCATATATGGATTAATCTTAATCTCGAGGTGATCACTGCATTTAACGCATAGACTAGGTAGAGTTTGATGTGTTAGTAAGGATCACTTGAAGTATGTGGTCCAACACTTCGCTGGCTCTATTCTCGAACGGAATGAGTGAGTGGTCCGTGCTATCACGATATGGAATTCATTCCTTCCTCGGGAAGTAGAGAGACGCTTCTTTATTTGTTGACCCTAGAAATCGATCGATCGGCCGAGTTCATATTATATTGAATATGAACTAATTGATCACTGAGGGGTTAATGGTAAATAATGATAAGATGTTTTGAGAATGGTTTACGGAAATATCCCGAATCGAAATGAAAATCATGAGGGTTTATCCGTATGTAATGATTATATCAATGGACGCCGACTCATAAATTGAGTGTAAGTTATCTATATTCGATAGAGTTCGAGTTTGGGTTTATGGTGGTGTAATCCCGGAATTAATAGGTTGGATATAATTATTCTCATCGGATGAGTAATTTTTATCGATTTATTGTAGCTATCGAATATGGTCCATTGCCCCCGACGCGCTCCTAATATAGCATATAGGTTTCTCGTCGTTGCAGACTCAATTATAATTAAATAGTGGATTGGGCTATTTAATTGATATGTGATTAATTGTTTAGTTGACTAAATAATTAAATACACTTAAAAGACATTTTTCGCGAATTTACCAAATTGGTGTGTTGACCTTTGACCTAATTGGTCAAATATCAAAAGATGCGTGTGACCTTATTTGATTAAAGGTTGGTGGCGCATTTTTGTTTGTATTATTTAATTATTAGGAAATTCGCTTTCTTGGATAATTATTCGATATGATTTATCTTTTATTTGTTAGATGATAATTCATGGAATATTAGATAATAATATGATTTATCTTAATTTGTTTGGGATAATCATTTTATTTATCTTTTATTTGGAAAAGGATTATTATAATTGATTTTGTATTAATTATTTAATTCTTGGGGCTTAAGTTTTTACTTCCTATATAAAGAGAGTTCTTCCAAGCATTTTGACACACATAATTCATTTACATTATTGACAAATACTTGGGTTGATATTTCACCAAGTATCTCGGGTTTCGAGTTGGAATAATATTCGGGATTATTCCGTAGCATATCAAGGAGGTCCGGCGAAGGGAAACACCATCCACCTGGTGTTGCTGGGAGACACACGTTGGAAGGTTGTGGCTTCTCAACTTGCGTGGATACTACTTTGTTCTTGGAGTTAAGCACCATAAAAAGGTAAAAATCCAACCCCTTGTAGGATTAGATCTTTTATTTATGTATTTTGTTTCGTTTAGATCTAGATCTGATGTCTTCCGCTGCGTAATCGGGTCAATCCATAATTGATCCGACGATATTACATCTAACAAGTGGTAGCAGAGCCTTTGATCTAACGATCAAAGTATATGAATTTTAGATCTTGGAGTGGAAAAGCATGTTTTAGATGTTTTATTTCGTTTTTTTGGTAAAATTCGAATTTAATCATGATTGTATACTTGTGATTGTTGTGGTTGAAGAGATGGATTGGGGTTGGTATTGTTTACTCGTTAGATCTATTGTAAACTCATATAAATTCGTTTATATGAGTATAGGAAATTTTGTAATTTTAATTTCCTAGAAGTAGATCCGCTTTTTGTTGTTGTTCGCTTTTTATTTTTCCCGGAGAGCCGTTGAAACGACAATCCCTCCGGTCAGAATGAAGAATAAAAGTAGAAGAACATGCCCTCAAAATTTCGTGACGATCGGAGTCGATATCGATGTCCGATCGCTGCTATAAAGTTGCTGCTGTAAAAAGCACAGCAGGCATTAAAACCCTAGCTGTGAGTTCGTCGAATTTCTGGAAGAGATTGGACCGTTGAAACGAAGATCCGACCGTTCAGATCGACTACCATGGAGTTATGAACAAGCCCTAAAAATTTAAGGTCGATCGATTTGTCTCGATGCCCGATCGTCCCCAGGAAGACACTGTTGCGCCGCAGTTATAAACAGATGCAGCAGTTAGATCGGGCGGATTGCTGGAGAAAATTGGACCATTGAAACGAAGATCCAACCGCTCAGATTGAAGTAGGCGGAGTGAAGAATAGATCCATAAAGTTTCATGACGATCAAGGCTCGTTTGGATTTCAGATCTTCGATAATACGCAGCAGCAGCAGATTAGAAAATAGTAAACCCTAGTTAGGGTTTGTGTTTTTTTTTAATAGGTTAGATACGGGGGTACCAACGATCCATCTCGGTGTTTATTTTTTCCGTTATTTTTTCGTGTATGATCGAAAATTGTATGATATAACCGGAAAATTACCATGACATGCATCATATCATGATTCCACTCCAATGCATACATGTAGCTAGTTTATTTCGAATAAATTAGGCATGTATAACTCGTATAATTAGTTTAAAGGCTTATTTAATTAATATGTGGTAGTTAATAAATAAGTAACTAATTATAAAACCGAGGAACTCGGGTTTTGTTAATCGTTACGATTTTAGTGATGGATTCTCGTGAATCCCACTTGGATAAATCGTTGAGTTTTCGTGAACTCTACCTTAAATGTAAACGAGATTACGTTTTGGATGAAAATCTGTAGATCGGAAAATCTTAGTACATGGGTTCGAAATGGTCTAACCATGGTTGGGCGAAGTTCAACCGAAGCCGCTCAATCGACTCTCTCCACGGTGATGCACGTTACGTGCCAGCTCGACAGACTTAGCATAGCCGATAAGCCTTCGGGCTAAACGGGGCTTCTCTTGCCGGATTAACGAACTATCACATATGTTCCAACGAATAAGACGGCGAGGCTTGCCTACATAACCGAATTCTATTCGGAGTACTTTGATTTGTTGTTTCTTATTGTCAAGACCGCAACCGTAATTAGTAAACCCACCACTTTTTCAAAATATTGAGTGGGAGCGGGGAAGGCGATAACCAACCCCACGGCCTCTACTATAGATGCAAGCACGTGAGAGAATGGTGACGCCTCATGCCGCTTTGATTTCGCCCTTCGGATGGTGTTCACCGCTATCAAAATTCAAGGCTTGGTCTCCAAAGGATAGGATTTCGGTACTGCCGGGTCATCTTGACCGCGCCTCGTAGGCATACTCGGGCGCACTCACGAGATCCGATATAGTAGGTCACACTCTTTATGGATATTTTCAAATATCTAGGCTAGAAAAAGGAAGGTAATCAATGATTAAGGTCCGGATGTCTCGATTCCCCATGAGATGTCTCGATTCTCGAAGCTTAATCATTGAGAGAGATTGTCTCGCTTTGACCATCATAAGGTTGATATCGACCCTCTCGGACAAGACTATGCGAGGTTAAATCCTTGGAATGGTAGGATAAACTCTTTTATAGTTTATTATTCCTAAAATAAATCTAGTAGTGAAAATTTATTTTTGAATTTAACTTTCTGTCATTTTATTTACAACTAGATCTCTAGGTTACTAAACTGTTAGTAATAGGACTTCAATAAAATGTGGAAAGTAACAAGTACGTTGTAATTATCAATAAATGCAGTTAACTTTTCGGAAGAAATTTTTCTCTTGAGCCTTTAAAACTTAAGTGACATAGTATAGTGTGTCACGGGTGTCACTCGTGTTGAACGAGAGACTACCATACTTAGTTTACAAAAGATGACATAGACTATCGATAAAATTCATTTAGTGAATTTTAAAAGTGTAATTACACAACAAATTTCTAAATTGAAAATTGGAAAATCATATACATAAGGCTGCTAGTTAGACGGTATTTGGAACCGATAAACTAGGGAGCCTTAGCCTTATGATTTGTTGTTTTTCCGAATTATTAGAAATGTGTAATAGATCGCATGTAAGTTTCTCCATTTATTGAAAACAAGAATAAAGCGTTACTAGTTAGACAAAGATTTGGAACCGATAAACTAGTAGCGCTTAGTTCGAGATTTTATAATCGTTGAAACATTATGAACAAAGCATTTCTAGTTAGACAAGATTTGGAACCGATAAACTAGTGGGAGCTTAGTTCGGGGATTTTCGATCTTTGAAAAATCATAAATACAAAGTGTTGCTAGTTAGACGGTATTTGGAACCGATAAACTAGTCGGAGCTTTGGTCTTATGATTTAACGATTAGAAAATCGATAGTCCAAGCAAGTAACACTGAACGTCCCTACGCTTCAAGAGTAGTGTCTACTCACACGAATCGCTAGTTCAAGACTCGTTTCCATCTAAGGAAAGTCGAGAATGGGAAAGAATGTTTATACGTGTTAGTCATCTAGACTAAGTAGTTTTAAGGCTAAACCGGAAAATTAATAAATTGGAAATTAGAGGATAATGAAAGTGATTTCGGATCACCGTCATCACGGATTTTATCAACACAAAATAAACAAGTAATAATCCGTTAACCTCAAGTATAAGGATCGTAGTAATAGCGGTTAATGCCGGGTCGATCTTACGGGAACTAAACGATTGTGGTTTCTAGTTTTTATCTAACTAACCTATGTCACGATTACTAAGCTAAATAACGGATAAAACTAAACGAATATCGTAAATTAAACTTAACTAAAACGTAAACCCGACGAGAAGAGATGATCTAAAGCCGGGAAAGATACGGGTCGCGAACCAATTTAAACTAACTAATCTAAGATGCGGATAAAAGTAAACTAACTAGACAAATTCAAGCTTTTAAGGATTTAAATCAAATTTATAACGAGCAAACGAGATTGATCCACCTATCCAACAAGCATTGATTTCCTATCTCGATTATATTGCCGTTTTATTCAGGTTGTGATTCACCTCACCTAAACATGAACCCTAATTCCTTAGAAAGTTCATCTATCAATCTACTATCTTCCGATGTAAGATTAACGCGTTTAATAACCGAAGGTGCAAACTTTGTGTTTAAAATCTAGTAATCGACCTATTAACTTCCGTTATGATAGATTCGAAAGTTACTATTCTTATTCATGGTGATCTAGGTTTATTAAGACTTCCATCAACAATAAACAATCAACACATGCATATCTTCCGATATAAAAGCAAATTAAACATGAATAAGAAACAACCTTTATTAAAAACTCACAAAGATAATCAAGAAAACGAAATCAACAATTGTTGGACGGCTTCACAATACTCGCTTGATGAAGCTTTTAGCCTTCTGAACATCCTCAAGAACTCAAATTTGTAAGCTTGAAGGCATAAAAAGTAACTAGTGTTTAATCTAAACTAAGAGCATAAAAATAGGAATAAAAGATGAAAACGCAGCCTAAAGCCGCCCCTAGGTTTAGGGTTTTGAATAATGTGTGTATGAATTATTTTTGTGAGAAAACAAATGACTATATATAGATTTTAAAGTCGGTTCGCTAAGTCGCCACCGGACGCCCGTCGAAAACCTTGAACGCCCGTCCACTCTTCAATAAAACTTCGAATCGGGCCGAGTCATGACCAGACGCCGCCCGTGACGGTAAGCCCACTCCAAATGGGCCCAAACTTCTCGAATCAAAGATGACATCCCGGGACGCTGCTCAATTACACTGCACGCCCGCCCACCGGACGGAGATCCGGACGCCGATTTGATATGATCGATTTTGATTTATTGATCTTATCTCTTCTATCTCTATCCCACTTCTTCATTATCTCTTTTATCATCAATTAGCTCGAACTTAATCAACCTTTGATCATCTTTTGAGCCTCAAACATGTATCTATAACACATAAAAACATCGCAAAATGTAATAATGCTCAAATAATCATAAAATCACAATTAAAACGCCAAAATTAACCAAGTTTGCGATTAACTCATTTAAAATCTCATTTGCTCAATATATCCATTAAACCCTCGCTTTTATGCAATTTAGTACAAATACGGGAAAAATATCATAGAATATAGCGTTATAAATCGTATAAATTCACCCTTAACAACCCCCACACTTAAGCTTTTGCTCGTCCCGAGCAAAACAAAACAAAAGTTAGGCTCGAGAGAAAACAGTGCATCTAAACGTGCATAACACATATCCACTAAATCGTGAAGTTCACCCCAGCGTGTGCATAGCCATAATAAACTTCCACTATATCCAAACTCGAGAAACTCAAAGCAAAACTAGCTAATACCCCCTTGTAGACTAAGTAATAAAGGACACTCATAAGATGCACCCTACAAACGTGATATATCCCGAAAAGAATGATCGAATATATCAGTGGCCTTTCTCAAATACTCAGAGGATAATCCCTACAACATATCCGCGCTTTTATACTGGGATAAGGTGATTTATAACTTAGTCTTATATACATTTCATAACACTTTACCGTTGATTTAACTTTTCGCTTAAAACACACATCGAATGAGCTCTGCCCTCACAGCAGCGTAATAGGACATTTCGAGATAATACCCTACCTTACTCCAATCATAAGGAAAGCTTCTTCGACCGCCGTGAGCTTTTAGTCATCATAGTGGTATAGGACATCGCTGTATACCCTACCTCACTCAAATCATCGACTAGCTTTGACACACCCAATAATTTCATATTAACTCAACTTTTTCACTTTGACAATAAGTTACGTGTTACTTATCACATTCAAACCTTAGATATTCACAAGATATCATACTTGGATCTAAATACAAACTATCATAAATCTCACGATACACACGTAGCACTAAGCACATGACTTACTTAGAAAATCAAAACCACTAATCCAAAAGGGGTATAACTTTATAAATTAGCTCATCATTCACTATGGCTCGTGAAAAATAAGTGTCGTGAAACATCTAACTTACCAAATATATGATACACAACTTAAATGACTATAAAAGTAGCTTAACATTGAATCGAATTGCCTACTCGGGACAAAACAAAAACAATGATTGTCGGAAAATTTAAAAATTTTAGCTCATTTGCATAGAAACATTACGAATTAAGCAAATGTGTAGATACATATAAAACATTCCTCCCCACACTTAAAAATCAACATGTCTCGTGTTGTGCAAAACGAAAGAAAAGGAAAAGACTTAGCTGATTTAAATCTAAACTCGAATCGTTGGTCGGGCCGAGCCTTCATAATGATACCAAGAATGCGTAACTGCAGACAATGTAGACACTGCACATCTTAGACAACATGGAACCATCTCGGGAAAACGGGAGTCATACCAACATGAAAAGAGATATCAAAAATAAAGATAAAGCAAAGTGAGAGCACACAATACATCCGTAAAGTTGAAACACAGCTTGAAATGAAAGTCACGCTACATTTATGGCTTTACATGATCCATTGAAAATAAATAGTAGCAATATCAAAATTACAATGAACCGTATAAGTAAAAATGTCAATACAAAACAACCAACGTGAAAATAGACAAATAAAATCAAGGTTGGCTCGGTGCCGCAGAATCATCAATTTGAGGATCGTATGAGAGGTCCGGAAGGTGGTTCCGTGAGCCCTAGCCGCCGAAGTCGTCAGCTCCTCATCTCAAGATGACTCAGAGTCGTAGAACATCCGCAATGACCTGCTTCAATCTCATCAACAAAGAGATAATCAACGGAGCTCGGATTGAAGATCCTGTCATCCTCGGTTGCCGCCTTCACAGGATGCATCAAGAGTTGTCAAAATGTTGTTCTGTGTATCCCGAATATCACCGAGCCATTCCGGAAACTATTTGCCATGCTTAACCGCATCTCGATAAGCGGGAGATAAAGGAGGAAGGGAGGATGCACGAGGTGTTGCCGGCGAACCAGCTCGAGGTGCCTCGGCTCGTAATGTCCCGAGGGCTTACTCTTTTCCCTTTAAAGGCCTGTGGTTCTTCGGTTTTATGATCCGCCCCAAACTCAGGCACACCGGCATGAGACACAAACCGTGGATCAAGTGAGGACGATCAAGCTCCGTGTATAAACCTTCGATTGATCGAGATCTCGCCATACAATGCCTGCCCCACATCCACATTCAAACCAAATGTCAACGCGCATAACATTCCTGTGTCACCTATATGAAAATGTGTCAAGTTGTTCTTAGGCAACAACCGACATCGAATGAATGACACATCGACCTTCCAATCCTCCGTCAGTCGTGGTAACCAACTCCTTCCGGTCTCCTCCCGGTCTCAACGCCTGTGCCACATCCGGGCAAACTCTCAATCTCAATTCCTCCAAAGGATCCTGTCCCAAACTCGCTCATGCACAATCTCCTCCTTATAATCCCGACCTCAAAGCCGCTAAGTTGTATTTCCGATTAATCACCTCCGTGTAAAGGGAACTCTACCCTCGAACCACGACTACCTTCGTCCCCAAGTCGGTTTCCGATGGCACTTTGCATAAAATTCCCGAACTAGTGGAGCTATTCACCGGGGTAGTCGGGATTGTCATCAAAGCTTCCCATTTCCTATCCTTAAGCAACTTAACGAACCCCGGATCGACCTTCGCCTCCAAAATAGCCCTCTCAACCAACATGTTTCTGAAAAGTAGTGTTTAGTATAAACTTCATGGGCTCTGTGGTTCACGAATCGACGAGGCAATGGCATCGGGCAACGGTTTTAGACTTCTTTCTAGTGAGGGGCTGCCTTAGTACAATCTGGTTCCTCCTCCCGGGTAGCATCGACAGCTTTCTCAGCCTACTAGACTAACCTCCACCTTTTCGAACTCTAGGCATCCGTACTCAAAGGCACATCATCATCGGTCTTAGACTCGAAGTTGGCTCATCTCTTAAGGTTGCCCTAGTTTGGGTGGCTCTAGGGGTTGCTCACGAATACTCACACCCGGTTAGATCAACTAAGGTAGGGTCAATTTCTTTACGCTTTTTCCCCGCCCCGGCCACTTCCTTACCATGCCTCTTCACAACCGGCTTTATGAACCATTTCCATGCCTAGTCTAAACCAAACAATCCTAATGTGCACAAAAGTTACCCGTTGAACATCCAAAGGGATTTCAAAACAACCAAACCACATCCACCACCATAACCATCACCAAACAATCCATTCATCACCCATCACAACACCACATCACCAAAACAGAGCAGAAAGAAACACCAAAACCAGGAAAAAAAAACAAATTAAGGTGACATTCAAGAAAACGAGCCGACCTAAAAGATCGAACTCACAAAAACGTGAATGAAATCTAGAAAAGTTGTTACTAACTTACGAGTAGGGTGAGTAGATGTTGATTGAGGTGAAAACGAGTCCAAACAACACAAAATTGACCTCTCAAAATCAAATTTTTCTTCCAAAAAGTCGGATTGCAATGGGGTCGATTCTCCAAAAATATCGTGTTTTGGGGATTTGGCTATGAAAATCAAAGAGAGGGTATCAAGGCATGCTGTAGCACTTTGAATCGCCCAAAACGGTGTAGAATCGACGATTTTAGTGGCAAAAGGAGGAGAGAACCTGCTTTTTGATTTTGAAATTCGAAAAGTGAGGGTTCACTCGATGAAGGGTATATATAGACAAGAGGTTGGACGCTGCGTCAAACTCAAGGACGGGCGCCCATCGAAAGACGGATGAACCGGACGGGCGCCCATTCATTAGACGCCGCCCAAGAGTTTGAATCACATACAGATTGAGGAATAAATCAGGCGGGCGCCCAGCTTAGTGGACGCCGTCCCCAATTGGTCAAGGCGGACGGGCGTCAGAGTTCGGACGGGCGCCCAAGCAGCTTTAAGTGCAAAAATTATAAAATTTCCATACAAATCAAATTCAAAATTTTGCCCTTCTTATTAAACTTTATAAAACTTCAAAAATACAAAATAAAAATCAAATGAAGTACATAGAATTACTAGAAAATAAATAAAAGCAGATGGAAAACAGTGGGTTGCCTCCCACTCGGCGCTTTGTTTTACGCCGTTTGCTCGACTTAAACATCCTAAGAACGCTAGTCATCATAAATGTCCGACCAATCGATCACTCGAATGAGACGGCGGAGCATGTCAATCGCGGAGGGAAGTCATACTCATCTTGTAAACCCCACCCTCACCACCACATCAACACCTCGAAAGTGCTCGCCTGCAAAAGACAAAGCGCTAATCTGCCACAAGATCGGATCATTGAGGATGGTGTAAGGACGCCCCAGAGCTGCCCGTGAACTCCTCAAGAGTAAAGTCTCCACCCTCCGAACAACGGGGAACAATGAGAACATAGGTGACCGCCTTGACGCTGGTACTAATGTCAAAATCTACGCAAAACGATGGTTCCTCCCGGTCCGTCATCTACAAGAATGAGTGGGATCCTCCTATGAAAGGTAACTCCTCTGGTGAACACCGAAATCCATATCTAGAAAGCACAACTAATCGATGATAAAAACAAAAACTTAATAAGGCTAAACCGAATAAACTAAACTTAAATACTAATACTATCAAAGCATAAAACAAAACAACTAAAAGAACGATATCTAAGGTTGCCCCAGTGGCGCTTTTGGTTAATGTCGTTAGCTCGACACCGTTTAAAACTCACTGGATCAAAGCCATTTGACTTTTTCCGCCACCCACTACCTCGTAAGCTCGATCAGTGGTGTGGTCGCAACAAAGATCTCACATGGGGTGAAATCTTTGAAAGCTCTCCAAACCTTCTTAAGTTTCCCATGGTTGTGTTCTTTCTCCTCCGACTCCTCCGATGACGCTTAAGTTGTCGCGCCCTCTCAAACTCTTCCATATCAAGACTACCGCTAGAACTTCTTCGACGGATCACTACCGTCATCCTCGGAGAACAAGTCGGGTGATAACAATTCTTCGACCTGAGTAACACCACATCCGAGAATATCGAGAAATTTAACAATCAAAGATGTCTCTTTGGGTTCACCAATATAGTGTTTGCACCTCTCGACCGTTGACTCAAACGGTTCACCACTATAACCACGAAGTTCTAGAACGCCCCCGGAATGATTTGGAGAATCTCGAAGGGCGGCACCAACGTGTCCTTAACTTTCAGAAAGCAGATGTAACCTAGAATTATATAGAAGAACTTGTTCGCCGACATGAAATTCTCTTTCTTAATCTTAGCATCGTGGAGTAGCTTCATCTTATCTTTACTAACTCGCGCTTTCATAGGCCTGGAGTCCAATTCGTCCGGCTCATGTAATCTATCTGTAGTCGATGCTTCCACAAGATTGGGAATCAAAGTTCGTAAACTTTGTAGCCCAATAAGCTCTATGCTCTAACTCGACGAGCGGATGACATGGTTTCCGTAGACCATTTGATATGGTGATGTACCCATGGGAGTCTTATAGCTGCTCGATATGCCCACTGAGACATCATCCAACTTTAGACTCCAGCTTTCCTATGATTGTTAATACGGTCTTCTCAGGATCTTCTTAATGCCTGGTTGCTCCTTTCAACCCGACCACTAGTCATAGGATGGCACGGTGTGCCAATTTTTAGACGAACACCATACTTCTCAAGAACTTCTCTAGGGGTCGGTTGCGTAAATCGCGCCCTTCATCATCGATCAAGGCACGTGGACATCCAAACCTCACGTTAAAAATATTCTTTTTAGAAATTTCATCACCGTCTTATGATCATTGTGAGGGTGGCTTGGGCCTCCACCCATTTAGACACGTAATCCCGCGGAGACTAAGATGTATTTATTACCAGCCCAAGATGATGGAATGGTCCCATAAAATCGATACCCATACATCAAAGACTTCGTGATTCGAGGATGGGTTTTAAAGGCATGTCAAAGCGCCTTGTCAGTACCGGTTCTTTGCACCTATCACAAGCTTTACGTAAAGCTTCGTATCTTTAAAGATCGTGAGGCCAATAGAAACCGGATTGAAATATCTTAGCAACGGTTTTCCACGGACCAAAGTGTCCTCCCGCGGTCCACTGTAGGCTTCGCTCGATGACGCCACGTTGCTCGGTGACTCGGAATACATCTCCTAAGCAAACCATCTTTCTGGATCTTGAAAAGATAAGGTTCATCCCAAACGAAATATTTTAAATCCGAGAAGAACTTTTCTTCTCCCGATAAGACATCTACGGATCGAGATAACGGCCATGAAGGTAGTTTATAATGGAAGAATACCATGGAACATCGGGGAGCGGCCATCGATCAACATGATGTTTTCTGGGAGAGGAAAGTAAA
Source organism: Gentiana macrophylla (assembly GCA_026214975.1). NCBI lineage: Eukaryota > Viridiplantae > Streptophyta > Magnoliopsida > Gentianales > Gentianaceae > Gentiana > Gentiana macrophylla. Next base: position 8,515,584 of record CM047811.1, on the reverse strand, counting down.
GATCTATATCATCCGGTTCATTCTTTCCTCATTTGACATCCTAGACACATGATCCGCTACTACATTCTCACTTGCCTTTTTGTCCTTAATTTGAACGTCAAACTTGTAGGTCAATATCCAACGTAGTGGCGCGGTTTAGCCTCTTTCTTAGTCATCGTGTAATTCAAGGCGGCGTGATCGATCCACACGATCACTTGAGCTCCTAACAAGTAACTCACTGAGAAACTTGTCCATAGCAAAGACTACGGCTAGTAGTTCCTTTTGATAGTAGTATAGTTAACTTGAGAGGGGTTCAATGTGTGGCTTATGTAATAGATAGTGGAACTTTCCTTTGATCTTTTGCCCTAAACACGGCTCCACAAAGATAATTTGATCGTCGCACATAAGCTCAAATGGTAGGTTCCGGTCAAAGCGATATAAGAATCGGAGCGAGATATTAAAACGATCCTTAAGCTTTCAAACGCTTGCTTTGCGGCTCTCATCAAAATAAACTCAACGTCTTCCTTTAGTAAAGTGGATGAGGCTTGGCTATCTTGGAGAAATCTTGAATGAACCTTCCAGCCAAGCTTCCAGCGTGTCCAAGAAAGCCTCTCTTCTCGCAAGACATTTTTAGGATAGCTCATCTTCTCGATAGCTTCTACTTTTGCCCTATCAACTTCTATACCTTGGTTGAGATCTTGTGGCCAAGAACTATTCCTTCATCTACCATGAAATGGCATTTTTCCCAATTAAGTACTAGGTTCTTTTCCACACATCTAGATAACACGATCAAGATTGTCAAGGCAATCATCAAAAGATCGACCAAAACCGAAAAAATCGTCCATAAAATCTCCATACACTTTTCTACAAGCCCGTCAAAGATGGCTAGCATACATCATTGGAATGTAGCTGGGGCATTTGCGAGAGATCGAACGGCATTCGTCTGAAGGCGAATGTACCATAAGGCGGCAGTGAAGGTGGTCTTTTCTTGGTCATTTGGATCAATGGGTATCACGAAATATCCACGAATATCCATCTCAGGAAACAAGAAAATGCGTGTCCCGCCAGACGCCGAGCATCTGGTCAATGAATGGAAGGGGAAAGTGATCCTTCATGGTTACCTCATTGAGCTTTCGATAATCGATGCGCACTCAGAACTTGATAACAAGCCTCAATGCAATTTCCTCTCCTTCTCATTCTTCTCAATTGTAATTCCACCACTTTTGGGAACTACTTGAGTCGGGAAACCCATTCACTATCCGCGGCGGCATAAATGATTCCCATGTCCGAAGTTTAATGATTTCCTTTTAACGACTTCTTGCATATGAGGTTAAGCCTTCATTTGAAATTTTGTCCCGACACACTTAGGCGCCCTCATTCGCCTCTTGATCTTGTGCATGCAGGATGTCGGGAGATATTCCACGATATCTCTACTTGCCAACCAAAAGCTTTTTTCATTCTTCTTCAAGACGTTGATCGGTTTATTTCCTACATGCGGAAAGCTTGGCGAGATATGATTAAAGGAAGCTTGTCGCCTTCTCTTAAGAACACATACTTAAGATGTTTAGTAGTAACGGCTTCAACACCAAATCCAGCGAGCGGGTCTTTAAACTAGACTTGAGATCTCCACCCTTCAACTCAATATCATTGAGTTTACTTTGTGGTCCCACCGCCAAAGCTTCTCCTTCCAAACACCTCTTCCTCAAAATCACCGCTAGTTGATCCAGATTCACCCTACCACGAGTATTCGGATTATCAACTAATCGCTCATATTACGCTTCTACACCATGACTTGCTTATCCATATAGTCGGTGAAATCATCCGTCCATATAATCAATGGAAAAACCGGTTGAGGGGCCAGAGGTACTTGAATGGATTTTAAGACATTGTAACTCACCTCTTGGTCACCAACTCGGATAGTCACGTGCCCACCATCGCAAATCGATGAGAGCTCTAGTTGTAGATAAGAAAGGTCTTCCTAGAATCAACGGAACGTTTTGTCTTCTCTCATATCTAAAACATACCAATCAACCTGAAAGGTAAATCGATCAATCACGAACCAAAACGCCTTTTAGGATTCAGGAAGCTTTCTTAGAGGATCTATCCATGGTGTAAACTCATAGTAGTGGGTTCTAGAAGACTTTGTAAACCGAGTGCTTTTATACGGATATTGGCATAAGGCTTTATAGAGGCACCTAGATCACACAAAAAGAATTTGGGAAGACTAGACCTCCCATCAAATCGTGAAGTACCACGAATTTGCAGGGTCACCTCTTTTAATTGGTAAGTTTCCATAATTAATCATGAACAATCCCTCACCAATCTGCTTTCCATGCCTCAAGTAATTTCTTTTCAAGACACAACATCCTTGATAAATTTTGTATACTTAGGCATCTCACTCAAGACATCCAGACAATGGAAGATTCACTGAGTATTTTCAAAAGGTTTAGCACCTTTCGTGATTTCTTATCCTCAATCAAGGGAATGTTGCTTTTTCTCGGTGGAAAAGGAAGTTTCTTAAGGTCATCCTCCGAGAAAACCTTTTCGAGGATGCACCGATGCCCGACTCATCTTCCGCATCCTTCCAACGAGCGGTTTTCAGATTTCGTGAGTAGTCGGGGATCAGCCTCCGACTTTCGCTTGCACCCCGGTCCTCAAAGGATCAGCCACTTGAGGATCACCAATTCTTCACCT